>JAAEAF010012945.1:0-20081 GCA_011037195.1 Triatoma infestans
GAGGGAAATTTAGTAAAAAAATTCGAAACTAGTTTTTTTTTTCAAAGAAATAATTAGCTTTAAATAATTAACCAATCACAGTGTAGAACAGAATGTGGGTGTATAATGTTAGGCCAATCAGAAATTTACAATTATCATGTTGACTATGCCCACATTTCACACGTTCTATTCTACAATGTGATTGGCTAATTATTTATAGTTAATTATTTAATTGAAAAACAAGATTACAATATAGTGGAAACCTCAAAATGTGTATTTCCGATGAAAACTAAATTTTCCAAGATTCTGACATGATCGTATTACTTAAGAGAAACAAGTAACATTTGAAGAAATATCAATAAAAAAAAGGATTTCTACTACAAGGGATTACATTAAGGAGTGAACATTACAGTAAGTACTGTAAACAAAACAGTTATAATTTTTTTTTTTTTTTTCTAATTTATTTATTGTAATACAGTACCAACACAAAATGTGTTTTGCCTGTAATGCTGTTGTCTGTATGATAATGTACTGACGTGTAGAACGTTTGCAGGTACCCCATCCAATGATGGCCCTGTTGGAGTGATTTGTTTATGGAGTGAATAAATGAAATGTGAAGTGAAATGAATGTATGGGTGTGAATGTAATTATGCTAGTTCATAATGTCGTTCAGTGAGGTCTGTCAGTCAGTATGAAGTTTGTCTACGGTGGATGTAACAAGTCCTGTGGCCATCTCCGTTTTAGTCTTCTTCCAGGAACTAGAGTTGTTTGTAAATTGTTGATGAGAAGTTATAAAATAAGTAAAAAATGTGCACCAAAGTAAACTACATATTTAATAAAAATTCGGACTTTTAAAAGAATTTTTTCAATCCTAACTCCAAGAAATCGCATTAAGAGTGAGGCGTGTGAGTTACGCCAGATGTTTTGCTTTCTCTTATTACAGCTTTTTTTTTTATTTCGAACACCAATGACGCCTTAAACTGTGGCGCTTATTAGGAATATTTTCCATGAAAATTAACTTTAAAACAGTTCTGGCCGCCCTAGGCCTATAATTTCAATGTAATCAAGATATTCACTACCTATATTGAATGAAAGATTTACTTGTGAGTTTTTAATATCAGAATTTATCAGAATTTTAGATATTGTTAAAAAAAAAAAAAGTTGGTCTTTAATTTAATTATATGGGAACTAAAATAAAGGCTTACTCACCAGAACTATGTTTTGAAGTCCTCTGAGTACGAAAAACAAGTTTTAAGCGGAAAAACCAGCAGGAAACTCTAACGATATTTCATTTAGGTATTATCATCGCAATAAAATCCATAAATCGGAAGTGCGACTTTATTGAATGTATTTTTTACTTTCACTCCTAGTAAGAGGAAGTATTGTAATCGTGTCAAATTTTCGATATCGATTTTTCACCAGAAATATCCGTTTTGAGGTCCCCTGAGTACAAAAAAGTGATTTTCAGCAAATGGTCTGTGTGTTGTGTGTATGTGATCAGCATAGCTAAAAAACGAAAAACCGTAGAAATTTGAAACTTGATATTCCGTTTACTTATCACCATGGCATCTGACAGTACGTTATCTGTCAAAATTTCTCAACTGAAAGTACCACTTTACTTGTAGGTTTTTTTTTACTTTTTTTGCGTTTTTCCCAAAAATGGCTCCGATGATTTTCTTCAAACTTGGTATATCAGCTACACATACAAAGAGCTATAACTTTTATTTGAAATGTTTTTCTGGAAAAATTCATTTAAGGGCAGTTATGGGGGAAGGGTAGGGTTGGTTTTTCATCTAAAGTGCTATTTCAGTTTATTAAACAATTTTATCATCTAAATAATGTTAATTAGAATTGAATATGTTGTTGAAATTCCGAGTTTCAAAAAAATCGAATAACCGGAAGTGCGTTTACTTACCACTTTACTAAATGATTTTTTTTCACTTTTTCGCAATTTTCTCAAAAATGTCTCCGACGATTTTCTTGAAACTTCCTATATAAACTAAACATACAAAGATCTACAACTTCTATTTAAAACATTTCTCTGTGAAAATTCATTTAAGGGCACTTTTGGAGGAGGGGTAGGGTTATGTTTTTCCCTAAAATGCTATCATAGTTGATTATACAATTCTATCATCCAAAAAAAATTAATTAGAAATAAATAGATGTCCAGAATTCCAAGTTGCAAGAAAATTAGTAAATCAGAAGTGCGCTTTTACTGGACAGTTTTTTCAGTTTTCGACGAATTTCATTAAATTTGGTACACAAACTACGCAAAATTTGTCAATTACAATTTTGAGAACTGGAGTAAGAGAAAGTTGTGTGAGTGTTTCACACCAGATTTTTTTTTCTTTTGAGTCTTTGGGATTTTCTTGGAAATGGGTATAACGATTTTCTTTAAATTTCTTATACTTATCCTAAAATCCTATTCTATCCGATAAGTATTTTCAAGTACAAATCGGATCTTCCTTCTTTTCTTTCAATCATACCGAACCCAGAGTGCCTCAAGGCAGCTTATAGGTCCTATATCCTTTACTCAGTATACACTGTAGACATCCCAACACATCCTGATACCATCTTTCTCACCTTTGCAGATGGTACTGCAATCCTGTCTACCAATAATGATAATGTAACAGCCCTTAGAAATCTGCAAACCTACTTCTCCTCCCTAGAAAACTGGTTTAAAAAATGCGCCATTAAACTTAAGTCCCAAAACATTACCTTCCCCTAAACATTACGTCCCATTACTCTTCCCCAAGTCTACTACAACTTAATTCACTTACCAGTAGTCAACGTTGCTCGCTATCTTGGGCTTTACTTAGATCGAAGACTTACCTGGAATCCTCATCATGACTTAAAATAATAGAACTAAACAGACGCTTTCGACATGTTAAAAGACTACTGGACAACAGATCTAAACTCTCCCTAGACACAAAAGACTAATTTATACATCTATTTTAAAGCCTACCTAAGATAGAACTATGGGGTTCAACCAAATGCTCAAATCTCCAAAGACTCCAATCCCAACAATTCAGAATCCTCCGTAACATTGTAAACGCTTCTTTTTACGTCTCCGACCCAATTATACACACTGACCTTAATATAAGTTCATTGTACAAGTCACCCAAACCTGTTGCACGAAATTCCATTTGAACCTACAGACTCAGATAAATACTTTAGTTCAACACTTGTTTTCCCGTACACTTCCTAATAACCCTTCTAGACGTCTTAATAGACAATGGCCACGTGATCTCCTCTCAAGCGAAGAGAGTCAATAATGATTTTGTGTAGTTTTGGAGTGGTACCATTGGGTAGCTTCTCCATTCATTTTGTATTTATGTTCACTATATAATTGTTACTTATAGCGCTGTCGTGCTGATTGTAGCATGAATAAAGATAAAAACAAAAACTTTTTATATTATTTTATAGTATTTTTTCAAATATTTTATTTGAATGCGGGGTTTGGGGGAAACCGTAGAGTTATACTTTCTTCTAAAACGTAGAGGTATTCCTCTTGCATCAAAAACGTGGAGGTATTACAATACGCAGATGAAACAGCATTGGTCACTACTATTGAGAACTCCATGGAATGCAATAAGCATGCTGAATCAGCAATAAACCGGTTGGCTAAATACAGTGCGGAAAATCATTTAATAATGAACGCGTCAAAAACACAGGAATTAGTATTGTCACTAAAAGAAGAAGTGGTACGTACGGTGCGGTATCTAGGTACAATACTAGATACTAAATTAAATTATGGTGCCTTAATCGAGGATAAATGTGAGAAATTAATTAGACTGTTATTTGATGAGACGACTGAGTGACCTACTGACCATTGAAGGACTGAAGACGGCCTACTATGCGCTGTTCCATTCAGTCATGACTTATGGCATAATGTTGTGGGGAAGCGCGCCGCCACTAGCGGTGAATCTGTTTAAGTATCAGAAGAAGGTAGTCAGAATAATATACAAGGTTAGAAAGGATAAAAGTTGTCGCGAACTATTTCCGCGATTAGGCTTTCTAACACTACCCAGCTGCTGTATCCTTAAATGTGCCATATTTGTACTAGAACATCCAAATAAATTTCGGCGTAATGGGGAACTACATAACATTACGACAAGGCAAAACAACTTATTGGAGGTGCGTGCACATCGAACTTCAAAAGTTGGACAAAGCTCACTATATATGGCCGCTAAAATCTATAATTGTTTGCTTGAGTCTTTGCTTCAGGTGAGCCTACCGAAAAATAAATTTAAAAAAGAACTTAAAAAATATTTACTAAATAAAAATTATTACTCTATAAACGAGTACCTCTGTAAATGATTGAAACTTTTTCTTTTTTTGACACTGTTCTGTACCATTTCATCTAAAGTACCATTTCAGTACAATTTTATGGTTCTGTCATTTGAGTATTCCAGTGTTCAAGAAAATCGATTAACAGAAAGTACGATTTTATATAATAGTTTCTTTTTTGAAATTTTCTCAAAAACCGCTATAACGATTTCCTATAAATTTGGAATACTAACTGTACATATATAAATCTGTAACTCTTATTTGTAATATTTTACTGAAAAAATTGGTGATCTTAGTGGATCCGAGGAATATGAGATGTTCAAATGTGTTTGTTCAGTATTAGTGGCGCACTGTATAATGTAATCATTTTGTAGCCTCGGTTGGTTGGTTGGCAATGGTTCCCCTCTACCTGTATATTTGTATAAGGATAATTGAGCAACTATGAAGTTAGAGAATTTATCATTTTTTATATTAAGAGAGGTGTAAGAGAAAGTCGTGTGAGTGTTTCACACCAAATTTTTTTAGTTATTCACATCAGATGTCTCCTTGCATTAAATTTTCACGCTTCTTCGTATCAAAAAAAAATAAATAAATAAATAAAGTTTTGGTAAAAAAAACGTTGAAGACAGAGAGAGATATCGATGAGAAAATAAAAAAGTACACTTAATAAATAATTAGACCCTGAACAAGAGTTGCTTGGAGTGAACCAATAGTGTTAGGGATTGCACCATTAGTATGGGACCAATGGCGTGAATGTTCGCCCATTTCTACTACTTCAGGCCAGTGCTAAGGCCAGTCAGTCGTAAATTCCCTTTTACTTTTCTTGTAGCTACTTGGAAAACTGAAATTTATCCAGTACATAGTAAATAGAGCCCAAACCACTTCAATAAATTTAAACATTTGTATAAGAAAATTTTTATATTGTTTAAAAACTACATCATCAAAGTATATTGCAGTATATCTTATTAACATAAATTTTTACTTGGATGATAAAGTTTTGAATCTTACTTACAGCCTTTTTTTTTATTTTGTATTTATTTTTTTATTCTTGTAATTACATTTGCTCCCAACGTTTCGACACTACACGTGTCATTGTCTAGGGATTTTTTTTCTTCCTTTTGCTTTTACAATACTCTGTTATTTGTTTGTTTGATGTATTATGTTGATTTTAATTATAACCAATACTAAGGCCTTTTTAATTCTAATTTTAAATTTGTTAATTTATTAAAAGTTAGTCGCCTTGTTAATTGTATTAATTATGTGACCATGTGCTTTTTCTTTGTTTTAATATATTGACGTTTTTCTTTAAAACTGAAGTTTCTATGGCTGTAATTTTTTGAGTCACCTTGCTACTAGCAACGCTCATGGTAGACTCTAAAGCGAGGCCTTAGTATTGGTTATAATTAAAATCAACATAATACATCAAACAAGTAACAGAGTATTGTAAAAGCAAAAGGAAGAAAAAATCCCTAGACAATGACACGTGTAGTGTCGAAACGTTGGGAGCAAATGTAATTACAAGAATAAAAAAATAAATACAAAATAAAAAAAAGGCTGTAAATAAGGTTCAAAACTTTATCATCCAAGAAATAGTCATAACAGCCAAAGAAATAACAAACAGCCAAAAAACTCCAACTAAAATTTTTACAATAAAGAGAATTTGTACTCTTTCCAGCATATTTGTATTGTTTCTGCCCTAGGTATTTGTTGTCGGCGGCGCAGTTATGTCTTATACGTCTTAATCTAATGTATGGCTCCAAATGAGAGCCAATCATTTCCTCAATACCACACAGGATATAAGATAACCACAATGCGGCTCACGTTTGTCTGGAGATTGTCATCCCAGTCAAGAATCTAAAACAGTGAACACACAAGCTATGCAAGGCCAGTAGTTTCTTCAAAGGCTGTCCAACGTTTCCCATCAGCCAGTTCATGGTGTTTCATGGTATAACTTTTGAAGTAGTGCGGCAAATCCTATAAATAAAGTTCTTTTTCAGGCTGATCCATTTCCGTATTTCCAGCTTTGCCAAAAAATCCGACACCTCGTTCCCCGGCAAACCGCAATGGCCTTAAAAGAACACCACTTCCAACCTTGTGCTTGGTGATTACATAATTCATCATATTTAAGTGATATAAGTTTCTCTAGCTTTAATCATCTGGTCACTTTGTCAGCCGGACAGCGGGTTGTACCCACACTGCACGAGCTCTTCGCTTCTTCCTCCAATTCTCATTAGAACTGGTAAATTATATTGCCGACAGTAAGTTTTCTGATCGTAATATTATGTATGGTTTATGTTATGTACATATTTTTGTATTTATGATTGTATTTTTTTTTCTTATGGCTAAGTACGAGTTAAAGTAGCGTTTATGTTTAAGTATTACATAATCTAAAATTTTCTAAAATTTCTGATGATGGCCACCGTTTTAATAAGAAAGTTTTTTTTTTTTTGTTTTAGGGAAATGTTCTTAGACTGAAGATAAACTGTGAATAGGATCTCACGATCCCAATGAAAGATAAGCTGTTCTTTGATATATAAAGCCGTCTTAATCCTTCCTTCCTGTCGCCGTAGCGAGGATTTACAACCCCATATTTCCTTCAAATATGAACTTTACCCTCTAAAGATATATTTATATATGATATTATATAACCGTCACATATAATATAGATCCTACGTAAATCTGGAGTAAAAGCAAAAATATTATTACGCTATTGAAGAGTTTTAATCTCACAGAAAATTTAGCGAGAAATTTAGAACTTTCAGCTTATTACTTAAAAAAGGGTCGAAATTAATCTTAATTTATTAGTAATTCTTTAACCAGGTGGTTTTTCTCTTTCACTCTCCAACGCTAATGACTCAGCATCTTGGTGTACAAATAATTGTTGCAGTTGTTGGATCGAGTGAAAGCTCAGAAGCCACTGAACTGGGTACGCGATTTATTGACTTTACTTCCCCATTACAAAACACAACTAAAGGTTTGGCCACAGGCTTCTATGCCATAAGTTTTAAAATTATCTTCATCTTAGACAGCTGTAACAAAAACGATTGCTTTTGACTCAGAATTCATGAGAAATATAAGCACAAAGATTGTATCAATTATATTAATTGGAGTGTTCACAAAGTGCCACGATCAATGGGCAATGGGCAGTGGTGCGTTATAGATTTAAAGCAGAACATCATAAGTTCTTGTCAAATATAAAATTAAATTGAACTTTTCGTACTTCGCCACATTTTCAGTGATTGCATTAGCAAAGCAAAAGTTGCTTTAACTTAAAATGATATTCACACTGAATTAGAAGACGAAATTAACAGTGTACCATTTATCCACCACGATAAATTTAGGGTGAGAAACGACTACAGAAAAAGAAAATTATAACAAAATATTCATAAAACAATAAATTAATAATTAAGCGACAAAACATGTACTGTTTTACCATAAAATATAGCGGTAAAAATATTTATATTAACGACAAAATATGTCATTCCAACAATATCGCATTCGTACTTTATATTAGTTTATATGTTGTTCGATATTTTACTTGTTTTTGTTGTGAATTCATAATCCTGATAATAGCGACAGCTATTATGCTGATATCATCAATAACCATTATAGAATATAACACTCTGATTTTAGGGATGGGAATAGCTAAGTGGGGTTAGCCTATTGGACTTCCACGCGGAGGATTCAGGTTCGAGTCCAGCTTGCTTCCCTTAGATTTTTTTCTTCCTAGGAGCCGCTACAGCTCATTCTCCGTTGATGGACAGTGTTGTCTGTAACGACAGAACACTGTCCAGAGGCCGGCATGCACTGAAAGGCTCTTGGGCGCCAATGACCATTGATGTGCGCGCCTTAAATTAAAAAAAAAAAAAAAAATTTGATTTGCTAAATTTAGATATTTAGATTTATATTTTAGAAAAAAAAAAAATAAAAAAAATTAACAGGTAGTGCAATATAACAAATATTCCTAATGCAATAACAACTAAGTTAAATTTACGAAATCTGTGAAACATATAATACTTATAAAGTCGTGTCTATAAATTAACCTTTTGAAAATGATCCGAAATAAGATCTAAAGATGTGGGAAGTATCGATAGAGGATCTAATAGTCAATAAATTGTGTACCTAATATTATTTTATTTAGATAAACAATGCAGTATTTTAATAAATTGTATTATCTTTGCCAATTAGTGATCATAAATATTGATTGAATTATCATATTTGTTGATTAAAACAAACTTTTTTAGACTTGAATTTAATTTATTTTTTTAAAACAAACTTTTGGAATATTTATTCATTTTTACCGGAAAGTGAATGAGAGAATGAAACAATAAAGACCAGCCACCTAATAACAGGTATATTATTCATGGATGTAATTTTTCGGCTCGTCAAATTAAGTATTCCAAACGATAAATTTGTTATTAAAAACGACAAAAATAAAAAAAAATCATGACAAATTATTTAAATAACGACAAAATATATAAATAACTACAAAATATTTATTTGAATAATATGAATACTTATTTGAAGAATACTTACTCACAAAGGAACACTGAATGACACTGAATATTCAATACATAAAAATGCATTAATCCGCATCAGATAAAACATGTCTTATGAAAAATAAAGTTAGTATACAAAATATTTGTTATTCAATGCAACTCTACATGTAAATTACGTAGATTATTGTAGGTATTTCCTTATTTTATTATATTATTATTGATTTTATCCTTAGAGTAAGTATTATATATATATTCATTTATGTTTATAATCTCTTAACTTTTTTTTAATGCTTCTATCATTCCACCTTACTATTTATTTCATCATAACCTCTATCCCTTAATCATTTACTCTTGTAGTATAAAGCTTCAGAAGCTGAATTCTTTGTAAGAAACAAAGTCTATGGTGTAAGATTTCTAAAAAACAAACTTTAGATAGAGAAAAGTAACATTAATATGGAAATATTGGAAAGTATATGCCCTGCAGCAATTTATTTGCTATCATACTCATAATAAGTGAGTTTATCTCTCTTCAAGTGAACCTGAACATATACAACAAAAATTTAATTCTACTCATGGGTTAGATTATGAAAACAAAAAATATGTTGAAGACTTCTTTTTAAAAAAGATATTCAAAAACTAAATTTTAAGATGAGCTGGTTTTAGAGAATTTACTAGAGCCATCAATATCTCAACTGACAAATTTTTTGTTGTGGTTGGTTCCGCAGAGATGAAAAGCATCAGAGATATTTTTCCGTGTCGCCTGCTTCTTTTTGTTGTCATCGACTGGTTTCGGGGGCGTTCGCCCTTCATCAGAATGTTTTGTGAAAACAGTGTGATAACACAGACTTGCACAGAGAAAATTCAGTTCATACACTTGTGTGTATACGCTGTTTGCCTTGGCGGTTTGACAACTAATGAGGATCTGATCTTAGCCTTAAATTCAGGTCATCTAGCTTTGTGGGCTGGCGGGGAGTTTGAAGCCACTATTACGGTAGATAATACTCGAGTGGTAGGACACGAATTCTGCTTTACACATTCGAACAATTCCTCATCATCGATAACTGAAGGACAGACCTGATCTTGGCTTATCTTGAAGGTTGGTGTTCCTACTTTTCAAATGTTTCAACCAAAACGCTGTCAAATTTCCAGTTTACCACTCCGTTCGGACATTAATTGCTTCGGCTGCCGCTTTTGCGTTTAGTTATTTTTTCCAATAATATCTCAAAAGACCGCGAATCACACTTTTTTTCTTGGTATAATTTGGATGCAGATTATAATAGCCAATGACAGATGAAGATGTTGTGGTTGGAAAGCATCAGAGATATTTTCCGTGATAGCCTGCTTCTTTTCGTGGTCATTGACGGTTTCGGGCGTTCGCCCATTATCAGGATGTTTTGCCAAAACAGTGTGATAACGTAGACTTGCACAGAGCAGTGTAAATGTCTGTAGTAAATAAACTAAATAGAGTGTATAAACTAAATTTGCTCGGTACAAGTCTATGTTATCACACTGATTTCAAATCATGCTGATGATGGTCAAAGTCCGAAACCGGTCGATGACCACAAAAAAAGCAGGCTATCACGGAAAATATCTCTGACAAATTTTTTACTCGCATTGAGAATATGTTTGGAGCAAGCACAATATCAGGAAATAAACTAATTCAATAATGTGCTGTGAGGCAAATCACGGCTGGAAGATATGGATCGCTTATTCATAATTAATTGTGAGTCTATTAACATTGAGAATCAAGAAATTAAAATTGTATTGTCGACAAAATGATTATTAGAAAATGTAAAATAATCTACTATTATACAGAATGATGCTATATATAAACTTATTTAGCTGGGTTACCCTATAGTCTTGCCAGATCTAATATATTTAATATCACCCTGATATATTTTGTTCTTATAGATATATGATATTAGACTCTAAATATACTTCTAAAAATGATATATTTAACTGACCACTGCGATGATAACAATAATAATTCGTATTCGCTCATCTCCCGCCACACACATTCATCAGTGAACAACAATGCTGACTGGTTGATAGGAGTCTTGTTTATGGCGCGTGCATAGCTTGCGCCATTGCATTCTGCCAGTTCCGTTCTCGCCAATTGTCAAAAATGACAAAACTAAAAAATTTAGGTTACAAATACTTTAAGGGTGCTCTACACCAACTGACAATCAGATGACATTGACGTCTAAGCTGTATATGCATTTATTTTTGTTATAAATTAACCAATTTTGAAAGATTTAAGTTGGTTTTTATTTAATAAAGTTGCGTTAAATTGTATGTTATGGCTGTTCTTATGTAATTATACTTAGATTAAGGGTTGTAGATTTATGAACTTTACTACAGCCTTTAGATTATATTTTTCTTTGTAATTTACATTATTCCCGACGTTTCGACATTATGCGTGCCATCATCATGGGAAGATCAATATTCATAATTCTATTATAATCTGTATCGCAATGTGATATATTTTATTATGTAATTTCCAGTTTATGAGGTATGTCCATGTTTGTTTAGTTAATTTATTTGTAACTTCCCATGTTGTTATATAAATTAGTTATGTAATTAAAAAAAATTTTTTTCCTAAAAACTGGTATCATAAGTTTCTTTATGATTTTGGGAATAGGACCACGTGGTTACAAATTTGACTCTTTAGTGATGAGAATTCTATATTGGTATCTTCTATTACTTTTGTTATTTTAAGGCATTTTTGAATGTACTAAATACTTCCATTCTTGAATTTCTTCATTCTTCTTTGAGATCTGTTATAGGCTACAACCCTTAATCTAAGTATAATTACATAAGAACAGCCATAAAATACAATTTAACGCAACAATATTCAACTTGGCAGGATCAACAATATTCAACATCGCAGATCTACAAAGAAGAATAAAGAAGTTCAAGAATGAAATATTTAGTACATTCAAAAATGCCTTAAAATAATAAAAATAATAGAAGATACTAATATAGAATATAGTCATCACTAAAAATCCAAATTGTAACCACGTGGTCCAATTCCCAAAATTATAAAGAAACTTATTATAACCAGTTTTGAGAACAAAATTTTTGATAATTATGCAGAAGCCGACCGCCAAGATGGCAGACCTAACCTTATCAATACACTATATATACTAACCTTCTCAGATAATACACTAACCTTCTCATGTACTGAGTTAAATATTTCGATTGTGTACATATCGATTTCTTTTCTTGTTTATTATACTACAAACAAAAAATAAAAAAGAAATTGTTTTGTTTTTTAATATAATGATTTAATTCAACTTATTCTGCATCTTATTTTTGTAAATGTTTCTTTTAATGAACCTACTGAAGTTAAATTACTATCAATTATTGTTTAGCGTTGTAAATATTTATTTTTTATTTTTTTTCGTACGCAGGTTAGTTATGAAAGAGATTAAATTTTTATTAGTTGATATATTTGTGCTAATGAATTTGTTAAAGCTGAAGGTGTTATAATAGGACTAGGAAAAATGAGTTAATAAATGTAAAACCGGAAATAGATTTTATTGCTAATTTGTTAAATAATAGACATTTATGAATAATTTTTCCTGGGTGCCTAATTGTAAAGAAGAATAGGTTAGGGGTAGTGAACCCCACCACTACATCCACTCTAGCGGAGAGAAACAGCCCCTCGCACAGAGAGGAGAGGTTCGGCCAATGTATATATATATATGAGAGAGAGACAGTCAGGGATGATTCTGTTCAATTCAGTCTTACACATCAGACATCATTCTGTTGATTCACACTCCGTACATATCATTTTAGCCACGTCAGTCTGTCAGTTCAGTTCAGTTCTAAATTCTAAAGTGTAAAGTCCTGGCAGTCAGTTATATATATATACACATATCAATTATATATCTTAAACCAATCTTAAGGTGTTTATCTATCATCATCAAAAAACCAACATCTCCTCACAACACCCTTACAATAGATTCTCATTTCTCGTAGTGAAAGTAGGAAAACTGAGTTAATACATTTAAAATCCAGAATACATTTAAATTTTAATCCGTAATTTGTATATATTGAATATTAATAATTATTGACTAGCAGCTCATTTATCCTGGTGATTGCTCACCTAATAAAAAAGCGACACGCGCCGAGCAGCATACCTCAAAGTGGTGTGGAAACTGTTGCAAAAAGAGATTGCTAAATTATTTAATAGTTGCAGTAGGTGTAACAAGGCGATAAATAATGAAATCGAGATTATCGATGTTATAGACTGTGATAAGAAGAAGAGTGGAGAGAGAGAAGGTTAGTGGTCTGCCATCTTTGGGGGTCGGCTTCTGCATAATTACCAAATTGTTTAATTACATAACTAATTTTATATAACAACGTGTAACATATGGGAGTTACAAATAAATTAACTAAATAAAAATTGTACATACCTCACAGACTGGAAATTACATAATAATATATATCACATGGCGATACAGATTATAATAGAATTATGAATCTTGATCTTCCATGATGATGGCACGCATAATGTCGAAACGTCGGGAATAAGGTAAATTACAAAGAAAAATATAATCTAAAGGCTGTAGTAAAGTTCATAAATCTACAACCCTTAATCTAAATATAATAAAGTTTTCAAAAACATGTGTTACATTTCTTTCCTAAATGATATATTTTTGAAATCTTAATCAAACAGACATTTCAATACATTTTTCACCTGGCAACCCTAGTTACCCAGTAATAATAATTGCTGATCACCAGTGAACAAAATAAAACATTTCACCTTATGCTGTATTAGTTGGCCAACATGAAAAATGATCATGATATTTTCATTTATACTTTCCGCACTTCAAAAATACAATACCACATGGAAACCAAGTATATTACTTGTAAATGAAAATGTGCCTTACCAAATAACTGTAGGTGATTAAATAAAAAATAAACAATAGTCACCATTAACCAAAACGTTTATTAATGCTGTTAATAAAATATCAATATAAGTAACCCATAGTCCTTCATCACACAGTACTCAAAGCTATCAAAGCACACATTCTAACCTCTCTCATTATTCATAAGTCATAACACATACAGTGTGACCACATACAATTTCCAGTCATAATCGACACATAGTGCGTACCATCGATTATTTTCCCTTTTCTACATAACTTTAAAAAAATATTCAAGAATCTGAATACTCGTTTAATGTGCTATTTACTTGTTGTACAAGCAATAGTAAAAAATAACTGAGGTCTATAAAACATTTAATTGAAATAAAAAATAAAAATATTAGTTTTTTGTTATAACCTTGTGCCAGTGTGGAAATTTTTAATAAAATCTCGTAATTGTATTTTTTTTTACAAAATTAGTGTTAAAAAGTTAAAACATAAAAAGACATTTGAAAAACATTTGGCAATATACTTATTAAATATTTTATAATAAAGAAAATCATCTGTATATAAGGCATGATATCATTTAATGTCGTGTCTGTAAACTATACTCGTATTTGTCGTGATAATACATCTATATACGTTGTTAATGTTAAACACTTTTGTCGTGGAATATTTGCCGTTTAAAAAACCATTTTTGAAGTACCACTATATATTTCCCATTATTAATTGTGTAATAAATTATACAAAAAAAAAAACTGATAGAAAATGCAGCTAAACCTAAGAATTACATTGATAACAGTAAATTAAAAAAATAGATTTTTTTTTGTGCGGATAATATAATTTGCTGCGATGTAAATTGTCGTCAGAAACACTTAATTTGTCGTGCTAAGTAGATATATTGTCGTTAATTGCGTCACTTTTGTCGTGTTGAATATGCCCGTTACATTGACGTATTTTTTTTTGTGTAGTTTAATATTCCTCGTATTAATATCCTTTATCAAGGATACTTAAAATGAATTGTAAATAAATGTTTTTATAAGTGTGACAAAATTTTTCTATAAAATTTCATGTAAACATATTTATTGTAGGATATAGGTATATATTTTTGCTGAAGCGAATAATCCCGTTTGATTTACATGCATATATAATGGGTATGAGAAAGAAAGAAATTGGGTTTATGAGATAATAAACTGGAAGTAATGCTGAAGACTGTATAATATAGAAAGGTAACAAAAACTATTAATGCGCCTGGACTATACACGTAATATATAAAATGGTAGTGAGAGATTTAGAGTGAGTAAAGAGAAAAGTTGCTGACGAGTTGTGACTGTTGTATGAACTGTTGCAAGACTCCCCTCTTTGGCCAGCAAAGAAATATTTAAACAGATTCGCCCACTCTAGTCTGGCCTATACTAGTGACTAAGACTGTCACAGACTGACAGTTTTTGTCTCTCTCTCTCTCTCTCTGTCTCTCTGCTTTAGATCCCTCTCTTCGGATCCTATTACACATATGACCTTATTTCATACAATACAACAAAAATTCTATCCAAGCTTTCGATTGTTGATACCCAGTAATCATCAGGATGCTCTGTAATATCATTTAATGCAATATAAAAGTTTAAAGAAAATCGTTAGTCTAATTTTTCAGTTTTTTAATAATGTTAAATACATATATATTTAATAACACTGACCGTTTTCTAAAAAAATCCACTTTTTCTCGCTGTGGATTTCCTGTCAAAACTCCATTTTGAAAATATTGCGCGATAGCAATCATTCCTTTTCCAGCAGTAATCAAGTATAAGTGATAAAAACACATTATATTAATGTAATGTAACATTCATTGTACATTATTTGTGACATTGTACGAAATGGCACTTGTCATTTACCATATTTCTCTAGAGATAATAATATAATCCTTATATAAATAATAGCACTACTAAATGAAGGCAGTAATTCAACAGCTGAAAGCTTGATTTGTTTTGAATCCGTGAAATAAATCTTATGCAAAACGGAAATTAGCTTTAGCAATAAACTATCTACATCTCTTATATAATACAATAGTTTTTTTTCCTATATTCAAATCTCCACTGTGTATTAGTGATAAAACTTGATGATTACGTACTGTTTCTTTCAAGTTAATAGAATTACATATAATTTTTTTTTTTTTACAATCCGGTTTCTTTTGGATTCTATGTTTTTTTTTTTTTAAATTAATTTAAAATTGAGTGTTATGTACGAAAATTACTCAACAAATAGGTCAGCAAAAAAAACTCCTATGGCGCAAAAGGCCATGAAGAGTCAACGCTTGCCAGCCGGCGATTTGAATAGAGGGGGGCGTGTGGTAAGCACGCCGCAGTTCCCACGCCATTTAGTTCCGGCCTTTCGTTACCTAGGGCGCTACTAACTGTAGCTTCCCATTTTTCATCACGATGCTGGACCAACACCGACTTTGCCCTCACAGGAATCGAACCCTGAATTATCGCACGAAAGGTAAGTGCGCTAGCCACTAGACCAACGCATGAAAAGACGTTGAAATGTTATTGGTGTGATGTGTTGTAGTGTAGTGGTAGGTTGTAGCGTGAGCGGTTTTGTAAAGGGCTTGTGTTTGTAAGTTTTAAGAGAGAGAAGTAATAAGAATAACTAAGAAAACACTGGTAGATTAAATTAAATATATTCTTTAAAGATATTTATTAAATGCTATTCAATAACACAGCAATATGCTTATTAATTTACTGAAATTAGTTGGAATAAACTCTTATGTTTTAACTTATATCTGGCACTGATTCCTGATCTTCCACTACAACGTCTTATCTGAAAGAGATCTTAAATTGTAGGGTTTAAATGTTGGCCTATATCAAACTGCAACAAATGGTTAACTTCTAAAGTTTTCTTGAGGAAACACATTGGAAATTGATGATGGTAATAGTGAAATTCATGAATTTCGAACCAATTCTTCAATATTTGTCTTTAAATATAGGAAAGATATAGGGTCTTTTTAGATCCTTCGCTTAGATTGTACTCGACATCTATGCATGGATCACTTTTCCGTGAATAGCTTTAACAGTGTTGACTTAAAATAATATGTAAAAAAATAGTTCAATGGAAATATTTTTACCACCAATATAATTGGGTACATTAAAAAGCATTGCTAGAATGATAAAATTTGTACTTTACATTGTACGATTTCACATAGAATATATTTGTAAGATATTGCATTTTTCTTTAGAAACTGCTTCAACGATTGTCTTAAAAACTTGGAATGCAAACTGCTTAGATAAAAAACTTTCACTTTTATTTCAAATTTTTCCCAAATTATTTTAGGGGGTTTCTTGTAAACAGGTGATCTATACATAATGTGCCAAACATCATTTTTGGGCAATTAAAGTTTGAGCAAATATTTGCATATGTTTGAAGAAAATTGACATAACAGAATATTTTACAAACTGTAAACAATAATAATAATTACATTTTAATCAATAATATTTGTTGCTTTTATTTAAGAAAAGTAACCGTAATGATTTTATTTTCACTTCATTTATATTTATTTATTTATTTTTTTATATAATTTATTGTTTTCAGTGACAAGTATAAACTAAACAGTATATAGTGTTGCAAATTTTGTGCGTACGTTTGTCTTTTGCGCGAGCAGCCTGAAGCTATTGATTCAGTTAGCACAACAGGTGTCTCTTGCGTACACTGCGGATATCCACTCCTAGCAAGTCTCTTGCCCTCAGTGTCTATGAGCAATTTCTCTTTTTCATTTTCACCTTTTGAATAATTAATAAGTTTACATAAGTTTAATAAGATTAATAAATTATGTTTAAATATTTAAATTTCATTATAATATTAAACATATTAACGTTATATATAGTATTACAAACAAACATTGTTTATAAAATTTTATAGGCCGATTTAGCTTTAGGTCGGGCCAGTTAGGCGGTCTGGTTGTAACAGGTGGTGCCGGCCGGTATGTCAATATTAAATAATTATTTATTGCCGTGTAATCTTTTATATTGTGGTGATTTTTATGTTACTGCACTCTTTTATTAAAGGAAATCAATATTCAAGACCTTTAACCTTTTATTTTTTCATTATACTTCAGATGAATAGGATTTTATTACGTATAATAATAGGTGGCAAGTTGTGCCTAATAGTTTTAAAATTTATAATTTTATTAATCTACAAAATTTAATTCAGAATTATCGATTATTTTTCTCATATTGCTCTTGATCGTGTCAACTTTTCGAAATTGATTTTTTGAGAACTCCTTAGTATGAAAAACATGGATGCTCATATAATGATTATCCATAAAGTCCAGAGTCAACAGAAAATATGCCTGTAAGCTTCTCAAAAATGCCTCCAACGATTTTATTTAAACTGGAATGGAATGTAACTGTAATTTGCTCAGTATTCAAGAAGGGTGACTCCCTAGAATGTAGTAACTACAGAGGCATATCTCTACTTCCTTGTATTTATAAAATTTTCTCAAACGTACTTTACCAAAGGTTGCTACCGTATGCAGAAAATATACTGGGAATCTACCAGGCTGGCTTCAGAAAAAACAAATCAACAATAGACCAAATTTTCTCTCTCCGCACAATTCTAGGAAAAGCTAGAGAACATAAAATCCCGACGCACCATCTCTTTATAGATTTTGAAGCAGCCTACGATAGTGTTCTCAGACCAGCATTATATGATAGCTTGATTGAGATGGGTGTGCCCCTTAAACTTATACGACTCATAAAGATGACTTTGCAGGATGTGCAATGTGTGGTGCGTGCTCAGGGTCAGCTCTCTGAGCAGTTTCATACTGAAAGAGGAGTCCGACAAGGCGACGGTCTTGCATGTCTCCTATTCAATCTTGCTCTGGACGGAGCAGTGCGCAGAGCAAAAATCCAGCTTGATGGCACTGTTTTTAATAAAAGCGTCCAACTACTTGCGTACGCAGATGATATAGATCTGATAGGTAGATCTCTCAGTGCGGTCAAAGAAGCATTCATAAGTCTGGAGAAAGCTGCTCGTGATATAGGACTGAGAGTAAACGAAAGAAAGACAAAATATATCTGCACCGAGACTGAGCTAGTCAATCAAATTACAGTAGCAGGACATACTTTTGAGGGAGTGGATAGCTTTGTGTATCTTGGAAGTCAGGTAGACCGCAACAATAACATGCAGTCCGAAATAAGAAGAAGAATTGTTGCGGCTAATAGGTGTTTTTTTGGGGTATACAAATATATGAGTAGTAGGCTCGTCTCACGCATATCCAAGATAAGGATATACAAGACACTTATCCGCCCTGTGCTGACCTATGCCTCGGAATGCTGGACACTTGCCAAAAGTGATGAGCAAAGCTTACTAAGGTTTGAGAGAAAGATTCTCAGAAAGATCTTCGGGCCTGTAAAAGAGGGAGAATATCCTGGAGATTGCGGACAAATCGGGAGCTAAGCCTGCTGTACAATGAGATAAACTTAGTCCGATTTATTAAGATTAGCAGGCTTAGATGGGCTGGCCATGTCGTCAGAATGGGAGAAGGCGAAATTCCTAAAAAAGTGTAGGGGCACCGGTGTATGATAAGAGAAGAGTAGGCAGGCCTAAAATGAGATGGGTGGATGGTGTGGCTGAGGATGCGAGGTCCCTGTTGGGAGTGAGAAACTGGAAATCGGCAGCGCAAAATAGAGAGGACTGGCGCACAATGTTGAAGGAGGCGGAGACCTAAATTGGGTTGTAGCGCCAACAAAGAAGAAGAAAGATTTTATTTAAACTACAAAATTACTATTAACAAAATTTGTAGTTCTCTCACTTTTATTTAGCACATTTTTATAGGAAAATTAATTTTTTGGGTTGTTAGGAAGTTGCTAAGTTGAAGTTGCTAAGGAAGTTCTAAAGTACCATTTAAATAGAATTAACGATTCGTTTGCTAACATAAATATTAAATGCCCATAGGGAGAAGTGGGTTCAAGGATCATTACGTCCCTGTGGGGAGTTCTAACCTAACAACAAGAATATAATGTCTGACATCTCCAACTTTACACAATGTCTACTAATGTGGACAACTACTTTGGGTTTAGCGAACTTACAGGCACAAACTCAAGTTCACCACTACATAAACTTTTTTACTTTCTCTTACTCCTTAGTAAGGGCGAAGTATTGCGATCGTCAAATTTTTGAAATTGAATATTTAGCAGAAATACTCCTGAGGTCTCCTGAGTAACGAAAATAAAAATCTGTGCGCAACACTCACACAACTTTCTTCTTACTCCAGTTCTCAAAATTATAATTGACAAATTTTTATAGTTTGTGTAGCAAATTTAATGAAATTTGTTGAAAAAGGAAAAAAAAAAACTGTTCAGTAAAAAGCGCACTTCCGGTTTACAGTAATTTTCTTGAAACTCATAATTTTGGCCATCTATTTATTTCTAATTAATTTTGTTTGGAT
>JAAEAF010012946.1:0-14638 GCA_011037195.1 Triatoma infestans
AGAGAAAGTAAGAATAATTAGAACATTTCAGTCTTACAATGCACTACATTAAAATATTGTAAATTTTCTACAAATTGAACTGTAACCAAGAATAATAAGGAGCAGGGACGATGATAGTTGAGATGTGAAGTATATGACCCCGACCTAGTGATCTCGGATCACACACACCAGCACTCCTTCAGTATTCCTCTCACTAATCCATTATCAATCACTTTCCCAACACATTAAATAGATTATATATTTTGAAACAGCTATTGTGGTTTATATATATAAAAAAATGGTTTTATTATCAAAATTATTGCATTTATGATTATTAGTTTTTGAAGCCTTCAATTCTTTGTTCACATTTTTCTTTAAAGTACCCATGAATTTCAACTCTTTTTTTTTTTTTTAGTGAATTCAACGACGATTATCCTTGTATTATATTGCAATCGTCGTCAATAATTGAAAGGATTAGCTAACTAAATTATTCAATGTATCTCCTTCACCCCCTAGACTTTTGGAATTATCAAGCCAGTAATCCATTTGAAATGGTGAACCTTTTATTTCGTATTTAAGCCAATTTTTTAATGATATGATTAATGTGAATATTGCAAAATTAGAATTCCAAGAGAATTAAATCGTCGTTTTAATTAAATAGACGGATTTTAAATCACTTATGGTCACCTTGCCCTATTTTCCTAATCATATGTTATCATCATAAATGCAGATTTTTCTGATGTAGATAAATATTTCAAGAAATTCAAAATTCAATTCCAAGAAATCAGAATACCTGTCTTACAAGAAGTGACCATGGAGATACCGTGGTAAATGGAGAGATAATTGGTGGCGTAGATCCTTTCAAGTATTTAGGGTCGATTATTGAAAGGAACGGCTCCTCAAATAAAGAAATAAAAATCAGTAGTACAAAGAGATGGGATGCTGAATTCAGTTTTGAAGAGTAGCAATATTCTGAACCACACGAAAAGTAATTATAACGGAATTTTAGAAAGTGTATTGCTATATGGAACAGAAACATGGACTTTATCAAGGCGCAAGCTCCTTGCAACTGAGATGGATTTTTGGAGAAGATTTACTAGAGTTTCGAAATTGGAAAGAAGAGAGAGAGGCAGAAATAAGGGAAATTTTGCAAGTAAAGTACAATGTTTTGAAGCGGATAGAGGAGAGATGTGGTGCTGGTGTGGACACTTATTTAGGATGGAAGGTGAAAGGGTAGCGAAGCGGATGATGGGACGGGTAGTAGACCGCAGGCGAAAGAATGGGCGGCCCAGGAAAACTTGGTTAGATTTGCTGAGAGAGTCTCTCAGTGGAAAAGGACTTAGTGCTGTAGAGACAGTGAGCAGTAGATGCTCCTAGGAAGAGAAAATCTAAGAACAGCATGCTGGATTCGAACCCGGGACCTCCGTGTTGCTAGTCCAGCGCGCTACCACTGAGCTCATCCTTTCTTTCTCCTTTGGCTTACGCCAGTTAACTAGGGGCGGAGACCTTAGTTTGTGTACTGTGTTTGTCCTTGCCTGTAAAAGGATAGAATCGTAGAGTGTATGTGGTTTAAGTGTATTGTGTACTGTTCCGACGAAGAGCATGGAGTACTGAGCTGTGGTAAGCCGTGGGATCGCTACTCCCCAAGTAACTGCCTGCAACAGATACCCCTTGCGGGATTAGATCACATAAAGAAAGAAAATAAATTGACTGTCAAGAACTCTAATGAGTCCACAATGATTAAATTAGAAATATATATATTTTATTGAAAGTTTGGAGAGAAAGTGAATAAATTTATAATGATTCCGTGCCTTTATTTCTTTGGACTACAATCAGTATTGAGAGAAAATTAAGTCAGAAATAAATGTTTGTTTCCTTTTTTAAACTTTACACCTTCCAGAGCCACTAATAATTATCTTTCTTATTATGATCTTTCATTTTTAGGCGATTTGCCTTTCAATTTAAGAGGGGAAAAATTCTGTGTTTAAAATGTAATAAGGAAGATTTTAAAATCTGGTATTTTATCCGTCATAGCATGCATATTCCATTTTTTCCTGACCGGTTTCGGATTTCCATCCATCGTCAAAGCAAATCCACCAAGTTCGTGTAAAGAGTTCACTTCAACGTAATGTTTCTGTTACATTCACACTTGTTGGTTTGTTGGTTGTATTATATGTGCGGGAGGTTGTAAGGTTATGATACTGTGTGTGTGTGTGTGTGTATGTGTGTTTAATGACAAAATGGAATTATTATAAGTTATGATTAGAAATTAGAAAATAATATTAGTTATAAAGTATTCTTCAAAACATTACTATTTATTATACACCATTTTCTAATGTGTGATCATAACTTATAATAATTCCATTTTGCCATTATAAAACCCACACACACATTGTAACATAACCTTATAACCTCCCGCACATATATACAACCAATAAACCAACAAGTGTGAGTGAAACATTACGTTGAAGTGAACTCTCTACACAAACTTGGAGAAATAGCTTTGACGATGGATGAAAGTCCGAAACCAGTTAGAACAAATGGAATATGCATGCTACGAAGGTTAAAATACCAGATATTAACCAGCAATGCGGACCTATCCAAATATTCAACAAAAATTTTAACGTTTGCTTTCCTCTGAATACCACTCTAGTGAACTATATTCTTGTAAGGAAAATTTATCTGGCTATATTTTAGATACTAGGAGTCAGATTTTTTAACCTAAGATCACAAATAATATATTTATAGACATCCCAGCATTCCCACACTGCAAAATATGGAAGTACGGTAGTTTTGGTTATTCAGCTTTTAGTTAGCAATGCACTAAGATTCTCTAATATTAGCTTGCCCAGTGGTTTTGAATTCAGAATTTCCTTGACATTGACAAATCATACATCTAATGTAGTAGTTCTTGCAAGTCTATTTTTACATTAAAAGCGATAAATTACAATAATATAGAATTTGAATAATATAAAAGAATCTAAAGGATTGTGAGATTCGGTCTTTTTAAAAAAATTAGGAAAGTTAAATTCTTGCCAACGTTAAGCAAGAATTTAACAAATATATTGTCTTTCTCATGACATAAAAAAAAACTATCAAATAATCTTCAAAACATAACAAATTAAAAAATTATGTATAAATTTGTTATGTTTTGAAGATTATGTAGTGGAAGGATTGTAGCGGCGAGGTACTACAATCTAGGTCAATGCAAACCAAGAGACAAAGGGCAAGAAACAGTTAGAGTAAAACAATAAAACTCCCTCCAGACATACCAGCATTATTTGAAAGGATTTGCACTATGAAGAGAAGACATTCCTTCAAGAACAGTCTGAACCAGACGTCCAACAAGAACACTTCAGGAAACGCTCTCTTAAACTCATTGCCTGTGATAGAGATTTGCCTTTATTCTAGATAAACATCTGATTTATTAAGATATAGTTGTGATATTGTAAAGTACTTAAATTTGCTTAGAGAATAATATATTTATTTTAAAAACAGTGGTGCTCTCTTGATTATTACTAATACTTCTCTCTTTAACATATATAATCACAAGCCCTTTTACTAAACCGCTCGTGCTACACGCTACTACACACTACAACACACCGCACCAATAACATTTCAATTATTTGATAGTTTTTTTTTATGCCTTGAAAAAGACTATATATTTGTCGAAACATTGGCAAGAATTTAAGTTTTCTTATTTTTTTTAAAAAGACCGAATCTCACAATCATTTTGCTTCATATAAATAAGAACGGTTGAGAAGAATCCTCCATAAAAGAATTTGTTGGCCGTTGATGAATTATATTTATTTTTGTGAAGTTGCAAAATTTGAGAATATCAAAATCATGAGGTTATCTCCTATCTGATATCTTTATTTTTTTTATAATTCTCTATTTCATTAAAGTGGAACAGAATATCCTGATTTCACCCAAGATCTAATCTGATACTAAGAAATAAAAATAAATATAAAAATACTGTAAAGAAAACTAAGAACAAAATAAACAAAAATATAAAAAGATTTTAAAGAACATAATACAAAAGAAATAGATAGACACCAGAAATAGTTTTGTGATTGATAAATGGCCGGTACAACATAATAGTGCGATTGGGTGTGTGGTATATATATATATATATATATATATAACAAGTATTGTGGGTGGTATGTGCATATAAAGGAGCTCATTCAGTACCAAGAGAGACGGGGAATCTAGGCCTAACTGTGAATTTATATTGCCTGATGAGATATAGTATGTGTGCAGTTCTCCACCAACCCTCCATCTCTCTTCTAGCGATATCTAGTGAGTAATGATCTGGTTAGAATGTTGTAGCTAAACTTGCTCTCTTGTTTACTCACTACAACTCTTTAGCAAGTCCTCGTTCCTCAATGTTACTAATACATAAACACAAATACATTCAAACTATATATTCTATCAAAACGAACTGACCATTAATAGAATTACATTTGGGTTAATTGCAAATTATGGAATACTTATCATTCACTTTAGATTTCCTTTATTCCACTTTAGAATATTATTATCATGCAAACCATATAAAATGGAATATATTATCTAGTGCAATTTTTTATTATACTAATAAATTGTATAATTAACATTTTTATCAATAAACTAAATCAGTTTATTTTTTATTTTATAATAATAATGAAATGAAATAAAAAGAGTTATTTTAGTTAAAACATCAAATGACAATCTTTATAACTTAGTCCAAGTAAGGCTATTAACAAGGTAAATAAACAATTTTTATATCCTTATTAAAGTGTAAAAAGTGAATAAACTCATTATATATTTATATAAGTTTCACAATATTGTTTAAATATTGCCTCCCTGTATTACACATAAATATACCATTTACGTATACATATAATATATGCATGTATATTTAGTTATTACATAATTTTAAATATTTACATAAAATTATATTTCTAGATGGTCAAAGTATTTCCATTTTAACTGATATGAACGAATACTTTGGAACATTTGTATTCCATATTCTCCAAGTATATGAGTAAAACAAACTTTTCATTTATTTACACTCTAACCTTTAAGTAAAATTCTCTTTAGAACAATAAATTTATCATTTTAAGTTTATAGAATTACCAAATGATAAGCATGAAAATAAAGTTTTCCATCACATCAAATCTTGCACGGCCAGCGTTTTCTCTCTAACTTGGCAAACAATTAGGCGCTGTCATTTAAATTCTACCTTCCTTCCGTTTAGATTTAACCAACAGATTGGTTAGGGATTGTACAATATTTTATCGAAAGCTTTTGTATTGTTGTCCAAATAGAACAGCAGTTCTCATTAATAAACTCCAAAATTAATGTAATGGAAGAACCAAATGCAAAAGTGAAATAATATTGGAAAATAAAATAGTGAATTATAAACTTCAAATAGTGTAATTTAGTGCAGTGAAAAGAGTCAGGTACAATTAAATTAAGGTCAGTGCTATTGAAGAGACAAAGGGACAAGAATCCGTTAGAGTAAGACAATGCCACTTGGCCAACAGTTTTATAGGAGAAAATCCTCCGCTAGAGCAGAGCATTCTTTAGAGAGTCTAAATTCTGCTTTCAAAAAGGACAGTCTAAATTGAACATTCAACCAGAACATTTGTATCAGGAATCGCTCTCTTAAATTTAGTGCCAGTTATAAGTTCAAAAATTTAGAGTTAAATCAATTTAGTTACTAGTAATATTCTGTGCATTTAGAAGTTAATTTAAGATTCACAATTAATAATTATCTTGTAAATTCAGTAATTTAATATATAGATAAATTATTTATTTAAAAGTGGTTCTTATTCAATATTTCTAATACTTCTATCTCTAACATAAACATACACACTCATAAGCCCTTTTACAAAACCGCTCATGCTACAAGCTACTACAAACATACAACAACACACATCACACCAAATATATTTCACTGGTAACTTCTATTCCTGATTCCGAGCCAGTAACTCCATCTGAAACGTGGAAACCCCGTCCACATGCGTAGTGCACAAATTCAAAGTAGCCCGTCCGGTAAACCAATGTGTCTTCAAATTTGGAATTCCGATAATGCTTTTAATGTTTGTGGTAGAACTAAACATTATATGGAAGTAGTACTTCACAGGAAAACCTAGCGCTTATGTTCCCAACCAAACCACCAACAAAATCAATTATCTCGGAGAAAATGTATGAAATAATAATGATAAGTATTTATGTGTGTAGGTAGTATATGAAGTTTAGAGAAAACCATTGGAGCTGTTTTCGACTAAAAATTACGAAAACTTTTTTTTTTATTTGGTAATTTGCAACTGTATTATATATATTAAGCAAAAGTGTTACACAGTAAAAAAAAAAAGTAATTGAAACACCGAGCGTAGCTCAGTGTCACAACCAGAATACATGATGAAATACACCAGCCAGCGCTGGTACTTTCTGGACTCTATTGAGACTTATCAGCAATTAAATCGCGTGGCCAGCGTCTTTTTAGGCGACGTGGTGGGTTATCGGGATGAGTGCTTATGGATAAGGATTATGCAATGTGATTTGGGTGTGCGGAGAGTCCATCGTCGAATCGTAGGAAACGGGTCTGGATTAATTCATTTACATATGGGATATTTAGATCATGGTGTAGGATGTGGTTAGAAACGAAGAAAGGGTCATTAACACTTTGCATTGAAATGATTGTATGAGCTGGATACTGGATGGTTTAGTGGAACCCCACAGTTCTGCTCCATATGACCAGATAGGTCTTAATAGAGTTTTGTAGAGTGCTAGTTTGTTGTGAGTACTCATAGTAGATTTAGGTCCAAGTAATCTTCCTAGTAATCCATAACGTCTGTTAAGTTCTTTTCTTTTGAGTCGAATATGAGGATTCCAAGTTAAGCGTCGATCTAGGTGAAGCCCTAGATATGGAATCTGATTAGAAGTGGGTAAGTTAGCGTTATTTATAGTAAGTAGAGAGCAGGTCTGTCTTCTTAGTGTCAATGTAACTTGTGTGCATTTATTGGTTGTTCAACTTAATTCTCCATATTCGACACCAAGCTTCTATGAGCTCAAGGTGTTCTTGTAGTGCATTTGAGACCTGTGTAGGATTGGAGTGAGAGGATAATATAGCGGTATCATCGGCATAAGTAGCAATTCGGGTTTGAGGATGAGTAGTAATGTCAGCTGTATAGATGGTGTAAAGATTGGAGACCTCAACGCCACAACGCACTGTGAAGCAGCAATTGGTGAGATAGGATTGTAGGAGAGGAAGGAATTTTTTGAGTTTATAGGATGCCATACTCTGTCAAATGCCTGAGCAACATCAAGAAAGACACCCAGGCCATACTCTTTGGTTTCTAGAGCCGCAGAAATAATATCCACGACTCTGAATAACTGTTGGATAATGGAGTGGCAAGTGCGGAAGCCAAATTGGTGAGAAGGAATAACATTATGTTTTTCTAGGAATGGGTTAGTTTCTTGAGGAGTAATTTCTGTAATATCTCTAACTAAAAAAAAAAACTTTATTAAAGCCGCATTTTCGGTTGTACTAAATACTTTCGGGTGGTATCTAAACGGAAGATCCTTTCTGCGATTTTTTTCTTTTTCGAGATATTCTGTTAAAACATACATACAAACAGACATTCTTCTGTCACACATACATACATACCGTTCGTTAAAAAACATGTATTTCCGGTCAATAATCAATTTCTAAAATTTGATACAATGTGAGAAAGTACCAGCAATAAGTGAAAGTAAAAAACGATAAAGTTAGTGTAACAAAAAAAGAGATAAACTTTTTCTATGGCCATTTTTGGCATTATAAATAGCATATTATTAATAGGATCATAAAAAAAAAAATGGTGGATAATGTAATTTATTTATTTAGTTTCTATTTTCTATTTTGTAAAAGATTAACAAACTAATTTTTAACATTAACCAATAAAACCAGCAATTTGATAAAACATTTTTAGAAAAACTAACCATAAAAATATTCATTTAGTATTCCATAAATCAATATATCTGTTAAGATGGCCGTAGGCAATGTTTACTATTATTTTTTACAGTCCATAGGCTGGAAAGTATTCGTAGACATTTACATACACAAAAAATAGAAGAAGTAAGCCAAATTCATATGCTAATATTACTATGCCCCGGCATATTCATAGGGACATATAAGCTGTAATAATGCAACTAAATATGGCACGAATTAGTTCCAATGAACATTCATTTTTTTATTATTTTGATTCCATACTTATTCGTTGAGGTGAACCAATTAATTTTATATAAGAAATCAATATCATAATACTTTTCCATTCTAGATAACATACAGTTTAATATCTCCCTAAATTTATTTACAATAATAAATTTTACCCAACCGGGGTAAAAATTGTAAATTGGGATCGATTCGAAACGAAAGATCCCAACCAGGGAGTGAAAATCGACGAAGAGAAAAGGCATATATATGAGAAATGCATTCCTCACCTGCAAGAAAAATACCGGGAAATGTTCGGGGATCGAAACTATATCGTAAAGGGTTTATGGTTCGGAAGTAGGGGAGCAATACCCCGCAATACGAGTGATTTCTTCGACCAGGTCGGAATAGACAAGATTCATCTTCTGACCACTACCGAGCAAATTATACTCGATTCGCTTGGTATTTTACATAACCACTTATTTGGTAAATAACGACAGCCTGGTCAAATTTCATTTATTTTAATTTTTTTGTATTTTGTTTTTAGTTCTTTTCTTTATTTATTATCTATTGTTAATATTCCATTGTTTTCTGTTTTTAGACTTGAGATTTACATCTTGTGGATACAGTTACATCTTGTAGATATTATTTTTCTGATTTGTATTTTTACGAATAATGACAGACTGTGTTTTGATTATTTCTAATAATCTTTATTAGTATATGTTAAACTTTGACTCGAACAATGGTAAAGATGTTCATGGAATTGATTGGTATGCTGTGTTTGTTGAGCAACTCAATTTAATTGAGCAGCCACACATTTCGCACAATTTCTCGTGGAATAATGTGTTTTTCTCTGTTTTTCTCTATTTTTAACTTTTACCAAGAATTAAGAAACAAAGAAAAGAAAAATTTTATTTTGCTTAGCGGTGACACTGATTTTAATCTTAGTGTTTAATTAAAGAATACGGAAATAATTAGGACAGAAGGGAAATACTTGGTAATTCTTATTATTAATTATTTCGTCTAGAAAAAATATATTTCTTACTTTGGAAAAATTAGGTATTAATATTAGAGACATTTTCCGTGTTAGCCTGCTTCATTTTGTGGTCATCGACCGTTTTCAGGCGTTCGCACATCTTCAGGATACGTTTGTCAGATAGTGTGATAACACAGATTTGCACAGAGCAAATTCAGTCAATAGATTCTGTGTTATCACTGAGAATTTGCTCTGTGCAAATCTGTGTTATCACACTGCCTCACAAACGCATCCTGAAGTTGGGCGAACGCCCGAAACCCGGTCGATGACCACAAAATGAAGCAGGCTACCATGGAAAATGTCTCTGATGCTTTCCAGCTCTACGGAACCAACCACCACAACAACTAGGTTTTAATTTTTTTAATTATTATATCTAAGGTGACAATTTGTTAGGTTTCCTTGTTATTTCAAAAAATCAATGATATTTTAGTATATTTTTTTAATCAACTATTTAACTAGATTTAACTTCAACTATGAAAATTATACACCAGAGGATGCAAAAAATTTCAGAGAAAAATCCTCGGTCCTACGGCCTCGCTGAAAAGTTTCTTCCATGTTTGCCGCTGATTATTATTCTCCTTCAAAGAACATTGAAAAATATAGAATATATTTCTGTAAATATATAGGGAAATCGATTGCTTTTTAAGGAAATAAATATTTTTAACTTTCCTTATAATTTTGTATTAGTAAGGAAAGCAGTCTTGTTACTCGGTATCTTGTTCTTAGTAAAACCGATTCTACTGGGAGATATTCAATGTTTCTAGTTAAAACCTTCTGATAATTTGGGGAGTTAATTTGAGAGTGAATAAAAAAAATGTGGCTTGCGCTACCAATTATGAAAGCATTAGCTTGCTCCATTAGCTTTCAAAATGCAACGACCCTGAAGAGGCTCTTAGTTTTGAAGCTGCAACATCACTGATGAGACTCATTGCAATTTGGACAAAATGTCGTCGGTTTCTAGCTAACCATTGACATGGTCTCAACCAGGAAACTCACGTTTTTCATGAAATTGGCCGCGGAAGCCAAATAGATCAACTTCCTTAAGTCCGTTTAAAACATTTTCTATATTTAATACATTTAATTAGTGCAACTTGTTTACAGATTGAAAAGAACAAATAAGTGCTAAATATATCTATATATAAACACACACACACATATATATATATATAGTATAATATAATTATCATTAATATTGTAATAGAGTAAAGCTAGGAGTGATGACGGTGGTAGGGAAGAAGACGTAGGCTTTACTTCTCTTGTTTGCCACCATGTGGCGTTAGGCAAGTTAATCGGAGGGTAGAGAGTCCAGAAGCGAACTTATTGCAAAATTCTTTAGTTATTTTGTGTGTTCTTCTGTGTTCTATGAACATTTATACTCATCAGCTATATCTGGTGAATTCCTGAATTTTCATAACGTATTAGTAAATTTGTAAATACTACATTAATTGCAATAGAAATGAAAGATTTCCACGCTATAGTTAAAGTTGGACTCGAAGCCATAGTGTTTACCAAGTTTCATGTCAAACAGCCATGTTTCCTTCATAGAGGAGAAGTAAGGCATTTCTCCTACCTATGGTGCGTCATCTATCCTACCAGAGTAAGAGAGCCGGCCAAGTGTAGTGTACTTCTATTTTAATACAGGAGACATAACTTTCAAATGTGCGTCGACTCTCCTAACTTTATCCTACATAATTTATATTTCCATTTTTGTGATCTTACTAAAAAGAAAGAAGAATTGGGCGTAATGACATGAAGTTGCCAGTACTATTTAACGAAACATCATTATTAAACATATATTATATTTGGCACCACTTCTTATAACTGATGAGGGAAAAGAATTGTTTACGATTGACTGAAGCTAATCTTTGAGAAATTTAGGAAAAATGAAGTCACCGCTGGGAAAATCTATTGTAATTAGTGGAGATTTCTATTAACTTTATCGTTGTAGAAGTAGAGTTAGCATTAATAACATTTGCATCAGTCCTCATTGTCTAGAGGAGCATTTTGTAATTTTTCACATTAGTTTTTGTGTGAATCGAAGTCATTAATATTCTAAGAGTTTAATTGACGATGAACAAAGGCGCATAGAAAGAATAATCTTTTCTTTTTTTTTTTTGCACGATCTTAAAGTATAGTTCAGTAAAAAACAGGAAATAAATAAAAATAAAAGAAAAATTAAAAGGTGAAGGGGGCGCCTCTGATAATCTCTCCAGTCCCTCGGGTGGGATCTGTTAAAGAAAAAAAAATGGGAATGAGAATAAAAAAAGGGGGTGAAAATATTAAGTGGACTCTATATGTATTCAATAAAGAGAGAGCAAATGGGCTCATATAATATGAACGAAATGAATATTAAAATTAAATTTAAAATAAGTAGCAAAAATATATATTATCTTCAACAAGCCAAAAGGAATGGCGCTTATCTTAAAGTCGGAAACCTTAAGACCAGTGCAGGTAGACTCATGCGTCCTTAGCCCATATCGGGGATAAAGGAAGAGGAAAATAAGAAAAGGAAAATCTTGGGTGCCTGTAACTCCAGAGTCTTGATCCACACACTGCTGCTTGGCTGATGAAACTTGATACATGATTAAATCGGGCTCCCAGAAGCTGCGAGGCCGGAGGACCAACTATGTGATTGCTCAGTAAACCTTGTCTGGCCGGGAGAAGCCGGAGACACTTACTCGACCAGAGACCAACTTAACAACGCTAACCCCGAGGAAAACTAGAAGTGGCAGACTTGGGTTTTCACGTTTAAGGAAAGCGGAAGCGGTCTAAACTATATAAGTAGAATGCAAAATGTGCTAATATATGCTGCATATATGTTGCTCGTATGAGTGTAGAACAGTGACTCACTTATTAACACTAACCCCGAGGAAAACCAGAAGTGGCAAACTTGGGTTTAAGGATAAAAGGGACTACCCCCTCTTTACGTTTAGGACACAGCCTATAGATGAAAGAATTATTATATTCTGATGGCGGCAAATTTAAATTCGGATAAATACCGAACAACTACAATAAATCTATCATCTATCGCTAATATGTTTTTAAGGCTCAGTATTTCAGAGCATGTACTTGGTTCATTATTAACGACCTAACAACACTCCTTTTCTGAGAAGTAATAATCAATTTCTTAACTAAAAATATTGTGTTGAAATTCAATTCAAAGCGGAACACTGTCGAACAAATTCCGACAAAAACTTATCACGATACTCTAATCTTTTAGCAAATAATTCTTACAGTAAGGCCCTTGATTATTTCCAGCTAGCAAAAACTGTTTACTGGATAATTGATGCTGTTGATTTCTCTCTTGTTGCACGCTTAAATAAATAAACAAACTGTGATTAAAATTTCTGAGAAGCAACAGAGCGATGGGTAAACCAAACAACATAGAAGCTCTAGCAAAATCATAGTTTTCGTTTTTTTTTTCTCAAAGTGAAATACTACTTCTATATTGCACATATTATATTTATTTTATTAGAGAAAGTTTTCTTTATTTTTTAAAGTTTAGTAGATTTAGAATTTCCAAGTATTAAATGACACATTATTTTGAAAACAATAAATTCTAAACTTTTTGAGGAAGATCCTGCTTCAACATGGATATATATTTTTTTTGCCATATTAAGATTTATATTTCAGATAAAATGTCAGCCGTTATTAATAAAAGGCCATATAAATAACTACAAAAAGAAAAAAATCTTTAGATATGATAAAGAGGCCTAAGTTACATACCTGATTTCCTACCAGACCAGATCGGCTTTAAAATAAATGATTTTCTAATAAAACTGGACAGCAAACATTTTGTTTTTTTATCTAGTTTTCTTTTTAATAAAGAAATAAATAAATCATTTATTTACTTAATGAAAATCAGTAATTTTAATTTTATTTCTTCATCAAATTATTAAACCGAAGAAATTTATTCTGCCAACAGAGAATTATCAAAAGTTTGCTTCCCTATCATCGCTATCATCGATTAGTATAGTTTGTCAAAGATCTCAAAAGGAATGTGAGAAAAATGAAAACATTATTTCAAATCTTATGATGATATCGAAACTTAATAGGGTTTTCTCAGTCTTCATATATACTAATAAATAAAATATGCTGAAGCATACACACGATTTTATCTTACAGTAATTTAATAAATGTGATGGAAGAAGAAAACGGAAATTTTGAGAAATATAAACAATTTCAAAAAATGTGTTTATTGGAAAATGGAAAAATTGTGATTTTATGAAAATTTTAAATATAGTTTTAGTGCAGTAAAGTGACGGGACTGAAGTCAATGCTATTCAAAGTCAAAGGGCAAGTAAAAGGAACAAAAAACCTCTAGAGTGAGACAATGCACTTGGCCAACACCATTGTAAAAGAAACCCTCTCTGGAAAAAGCTGATCATATAGAATAGGCCAGTATTATACAGTCGTCTTACAGCAGGTGTACACTAATCATTCAGGACGACTCTCTGTACCACTGAGTGTTTGAGTTTAAAAATCAATATTAGCTTCGAGAAGATTTAAGTATGAGAGTTTTTGTGTATACATTAGCTTAGAATTAACTAGCAAATTGTAATTTTGTAAAATGTATAGTCAACTAAATAGAATTATTTATTCTTAACAAATATGTCATAATCACTATTTCTTAAACACTCCCCAATACATGTACAATTCCATGCATGACAACCACCGCTCGTGCATATGCCTAAACACCCTCAAAGAAATTAAGTGTAAAGCGTTACCCAAAACTTTACCCGAATCATACTGCGGTACCGACAAAATACTATGTATTTTCCTACATTTTTTTTCTTTTAACACGTAACAAATATCGCTCAACACGAAAAGATTTCACTTCCCGGACGAACAAAATAACGCTGTTTTCTGCAGCCACATGGTTACGCAGATTTTTGGCTAATTTTTTTTTTTTTTTGTTATACGGGACAAAATAAACAATGGCTGCCACTGTTGTAGGTTTTCGCTTGTCCTTGAGAATGTAAAGGCACCGCGATTATCCAAACATTTCAGTTAGTTTTTCAAATTCGGTGAATTTTGTGTTAAAATCAGCGTACTTTGTGTTTTTTTGTAATTTAAATATATTGGTAAACTTATTTTTTTATGTGTACAACTAGCTAACCCCACCACGCTTCGCTGGGGCTCAGTCTGATTTTTAGACTTACCATGCGTGATTTTCATAATTTGTTTCGATGCTCTGTAATACCTTGTCTACTAATTCTTCTTTTGAATGTAAAATGTTGCAGAAATTAGATAAGAAGGTGATTTTTTCCGTTTCCGGAATTGTAGCAGTGCCGTTACCGAGTTCGAGTAATTGTCTTGAAAATATGGCAGGTGTTGGATAGTTTTGAAGTTAAACTCTCATATTCGTCGTTAAATGCATTTTTTTTTACTGTGCTTCAAAGGGTTGAATATTTCAAGCAGGCATGCAATTCATCAGCTGGTGT
>JAAEAF010012948.1:0-19737 GCA_011037195.1 Triatoma infestans
TGGCCAGTCTAACTTGACGTCAAGTTGGACTGGCCACTTTTTTTCTTTATATCTTTGTCAATTTTATGGCACAAACGATGAAATTTGGTGAATCGCCGGCACAAACGCAGCACTAACGAATGGCAAAGAGAAAAGTTTAAAAAAGTGAATAGAAATTTTGTGGCCGGTCTAACTTGACGTCAAGTTGTACTGGCCACTTTTTTTTCCTAATATCTTTGTCAATTTTAAGGCACAAACGATGAAATTTGGTGAATCGCCGGCACAAACGCAGCACTAACGATTGGCAAAGAGAAAAGTTTAAAAAAGTGAATAGAAATTTTGTGGCCAGTCTAACTTGACGTCAAGTTGGACTGGCCACATTTTTTCCTTTATATCTTTGTCAATTTTATGGCACAAACGATGAAATTTGGTGAATCGCCGGCACAAACGCAGCACTAACGATTGGCAAAGAGAAAAGTTTAAAAAAGTGAATAGAAATTTTGTGGCCAGTCTAACTTGACGTCAAGTTGTACTGGCCACTTTTTTTTCTTATTATCTTTGTCAATTTTAAGGCACAAACGATGAAATTTGGTGAATCGCCGGCACAAACGCAGCACTAACGATTAGCAAAAAGAAAAGTTGAAAAAAGTGAATAGAAATTTTGTGGCCAGTCTAACTTGACGTCAAGTTGGACTGGCCACTTTATTTGTTTAATAACTTTTTCAATTTTACGGCACAAACGATGAAATTTGGTGAATCGCTGGCACAAACGCAGCACTAACGATTGGTAAAAAAAGAATTTTCAAAAGTCAAATAGAAATTGGTGGCCAGTCTAACTTGACGTCAAGTTGGGCTGGCCACATTCTTTCTTTAATAACTCTGCTAATTATACGGCACAAACGCTGAAATTTTGCAGATCGCCGGCACAAACGCGGCACTAACGATGTGCAAAAAATCTTTTTAAAATTCGATGGTGGCCAGTCCAACTTGACGGACGTCAGGCATGAGTCCCATTGTATAGAGATGTCTCCTTAAGCCACACTGCCCAGTGAGGAAGCCAACCAGATGCCTGAGAGTGGTCCGTGAAAGACATCGAATCCCGCTACTCAAAGCTCCGTCCGGACCCCCAATGAGCATCTTAGACTGCCAACAACCCACTGCACTTATCCATAAGGATGCATCCATAAGGATGAGTGCTGTGAGGTCATCCACGTCTGAAAGCCCGATAAACATGTGCCAGAAGACACACCAACAGCAGGCTCTGGACCAACGAAAGGGAGTGTTACGCACCCTCTCATCCAGAAACAATTCTTCATATAAACCAAAAAAAACAAAAAAAGGACGTGCATGTTCACATCGAGGCGAGAAACAGCAATGGTAGAAAATGTCTATCTCTGTAACCATGCTTTTTCCAAACAGTGAACACATTCAAATATCTGAGAGCCAAGAATGCTGCCGAAAACCGGAAACAAAAGTTGATTCAATTCAGAAATCTATCGCAAAAAGCAAAACTATTGGTATATAATACAAATTATTCAACCATATGCCAGTGAATTCTGGCGGTTTTAACCAGGGAGAGTGGTAAAAATGTTGCTGATAGGGGGGGGGGCGAAAGTTATTAAGGAAAATATTTGTTTCTGTTATTGAAAATGGTAGTAACTGCCGGAACCGAAATGGCGGAATTGTTTTGGGGTGGGGGAAGAGAGAGAGAAAGAGATCAGCCCAGGCTGAGATGGTTGGATGACAATGAGCTAGGATCGCTCATCAGATGGTAATCAGAAGACGGCAAACCAAAGCATTAGATAGAGAGCAGTGGCCAAGGTCCTTTAAGAATCGTAGAGCCATGGATGAATGAATATAGTATAAGAGTATCCTCTTCCATTCGTATATAGACCTTTCTTTGCAGATATCTCAGCTCATCCATGTACATCATGGTTAGTGACACTAAGGCATCCTACCTCTCATCCCTTCTGCTGACACTCTGCTTGCTACACTGTCCGCTCATAAGTCCCTTATTGTTGGAGAAAGATCACACTTTATTAAAGCCTTTATTTTGCTCCCCACACACTAATGTGTGAAGTATATGTGTATGAATATGTGAACACGATATCTCAGAAACAAAAATCGTAGAAAGCTTCAATTCAAGGATTTGACATTAAAGTTGTAACGGCAAGAGAGAGAACACAAGCCCGACCGAGAGAAAACAGGCCCTCTCTGGTACTCTCTGACTTAAACAGGTTAGAGTGGGGACAATCTGTATATAAGCCAGTGAGAATCTACACATCTATCTATCTATCAGATTCAACTATACAACGCATCGTGTCATATCTCTACTCTCATCTTTTATTCTATAAAATCATTATTAGTCCAGTGCAGTTTGTGTAAACTTATAGCTATATTATAACAGTGTCTTCATATCTTGTTGAATTAATCAAACCCAATTTCTCTCCTCATCAACTCCATTATAAAGTTGCACTCAAAATCCGTCAAATGATCTGCAAACTTACTGAATTTTTATTTTTTTCAGTTTTTCGCATTTACATACTAAATAAATACTTTCAGGCGTATCATTTTTTTTTTTTTTTTACTTTCTCTTACTGCTAGGAAATATTACGATCGTATCAAATTTTCGATATCGAATTTTCACCGGAAATATCCCCATTTTGAGGTCACGTGAGTCAAAAAAAGTAAATTGTTTTTAGAAATGGATCTATGTGCGAAAGGAAAAATCGTAGAAAGTTCAAACATGATATTTAGTTTTAAGTGCTAGCGTGGGACTCGTCTATAAGGTTGTGTTGAAAATTCGGTCAACCGGAAGTAACACTTTTCTGAATGGATTTTTCAAGTTTTTTTGTCCATATTTTCATAAAAGAAGTTTTCTTTCTCCCCTAAAACCTCCGCAAAAAACGATTGTACCTCTACTTTAGCCTCACGGAGGCGACGATCTATACATTGATTATATCCCAGATCAGAAGATACAGCTTCCTTAGACCAATGGATATTCAGAAATATTAAATTTCTCGCAAGAATATTCCAATTTCTTATATACATACAATTCTCCTCTTTCAAAGACAGATAATTGCTTTCTGCCGTCATTATGGACCCTGTAGATGTTTTGTATTCTTTACTGATGGAAAACATTATTAGTTTATTTATTTTTTTCATCAATTATTTTTTATTAATTTTCCAATAAACCTTAAAGAAAAAAACTAAATTTTTTTTTAAAGGGGTATTATGACATTTGAATAATAAACTATTAAGTTCTTCTTATTTTCTAGAACTCTTGCATATAGTATGACACTATAGTTTAGACTATAACTGAATTGCACTATTATTAACAAGCTTATTAATATGTAAATAAAGCCTTTCTATCTATCCGTGTGTATCAACTTTCAGCTTGCCAATTATTTCACCACTAACTTGAGTTATTAAGTTGTAATATCACCTTGTTTCAAAGTCAAACTATCCCCACCTATCTTATGTTAATTGAGCCGGTGGCAATATAAGCTTGCATATAGTTGTTACAATTATGCTAAACAGAGGGGGCTTGGAGTTATCTTCTATCCTATTATTAACTGGACACATTTGTGGTTGTATTTGTAGGTGTCATTTACTGGGCATTTACACAATATGGAAGTGCTGTGTGAGAGTAATTGTAACAATAGAGTCAGGGCAAAGACAGCACCATCTAGGTCAGTGTCCACCCCCCCCCCGTTTCGTTAGAATCCGCATATTTGGCAAGGCAATACTTTCAAGGGAATGTCTAGGGGTAGATATGTTGAGATATTGTAGCTTGACCGGTAGATTATTAGAGGAGGCTTCTTAGCGTTTTATTTTTTTTGTATGGATAGTTAACTGCCATTTGGCTTGGTCTTGAACTTTCGGGCACTCAGCAATAATAATTATTTTTTTTTTTTAACCCCCTGCTGCTAGGCCTAGTCTGGAATAATAATAATAATAATAATAATAATAATAATATAATAGTAATAAATAATAGTGAAGGAGGAAAGGAATTAGCTCGAACGCGGAGGATCCGGGTTCGAGTCCAGCTGTGCTGCCCTTAGACTTTTTCTTGCTAAGTTCCCCTACAGCATTCCGCCGATAGACAGTGTTGTCTGTACAGAGAGAACATTGTCTGAAGACCGGCAAGAGCACTGAGAAAGCTCCGAGCGCCAATGACCATAGATGTTGATGCGCCTTAAATAAAAAAAAATAAATAAATAAATGTCGAGCGCCAATGACCACAGATGTTGGCGCGCCTTAAAAAAAATGTCGGCCATATAAAAATATCGTAATGAATTAATATTCACATTTAATTAAATTTGGTTGGTAAATTGATTCATGGATGCTAAGAGAGAAATAATACTGCTGGCCACAGAACTGGATTTCCAGAGGAGACTTGTCCGTAAATCTTAGATTGTAAACAGTAAGGAATAAGGTTGAGAGAAAGGCTATAGTAATGAAAAAGAGATATCCTCCTAAGAATAATGAAAAGAAGGCTGGAATGGTTTGGACATACGTTTAGAATGAATGAATCAAGAATCCTCAAACAAGTAATAGAATGGTCCCCGAAGGAGGGAACGGAGACAGGTCTAAAATGCAATGGAGAACGATAGTGGAAGGGGATATGATAAGATATGATCTGCTGACCTGTAGAAGTTCTACAGAGAGAGAGATATGAGGGAAAAATAAAAAGTTTCGATTAGTAGGTGCACAATAGGTGCCCAGCAATGGTCTAAGTGCTGAACTTCCCTGAAGGACCCGAGTTCTAGATTGATTAGATTAGGGATGTATACCAGACAGAAAGGGGTAGGGAGAAGGGAAAATGTAATAAAATTGAAAGGTATTAAAAAAAATGATTTGTTTGGAGAATCAATGGAATAGTTTCTTAGAGAGGTTGGCACAAAATATATTTTCCAAATATTTAATCTTATTCTACCTTGAATACTACCAATTTATAATTTATAATAAAATTATTTTCTCTTACGTAAGTGGAAGTATTATAATCGAGTCAAATTTTTAATATCCATTTTTCATCGGAAATATAAGTTTTCAGGTCCCCTGAGTGAGAAAAAGTGATTTCTAGAAATTGGATTTTGTGTTTGGTTTTTTTACCCCTTACAATACCACTGCTGAAATTTGTATTTGTATGTATATGTGTATGGTCAGCATAACTCAAAAACGAAAATCACGCAAAAGGTTCAAAATTGATATTTCGTTTAAGTTTATACCCGATCTACATGTCTGTATGGTTGCAAAGTTTGGGGTTCCACCAAATCTTCCAACCTGTACAGAATAATAGACTGCTCCAATCTAAACGTCTATGACAGATTATTGATACACCCCACTTACGTTTCAAACCTTTACACTACATACTGATCTCAATATACCGATTCGTGACAGACACAATCACAACCAAATACAAAAAGTTTCACAAAACACTATCCAACGTAACAATTTTCTCATCTCCTACTTAAGCTTGCCACAGAATTACAACAAAGAGACTAAAAAGGAAGTGGGCTAGAGATAACCTTCCCAACTAAACGCTCTAACAAATGCCAGGAGTGTCATCGTTGGATGGCTTGCCCGTTCATGTACCTCAAGCAAAACAGTAGCAATAATGAGCAGTAGCAATTATTGTTATACCAGAGAATCTGACAATCAAAATCAATCAACCGGAAGAACCATTTGCTTTCCTCTAAAGTACAATTTTAATTTATTAACGATTTATCATCTATTGTCCTCACGCGTTGTCTGTCTAGTAGCTACGCGCACTCGCCTTTCGTGCGAGAATTAAGGGTTTGATTCCCGTGAGGGAAAAGTCGGTGTTGACCCAGCATCGTGACAAAAAGTGGGAAGCTACAGTTAGTAGCGCCCTAGGTAGCGAAGGCTGGAACTAAACGGCGTGGAAACTGTGGCGGGCTTACCACACGCCCCCTCTATTCAAATCGCCATCTGGCAAGCCTTGGTCCTTCATGGGCTGTTGCGCCATAGGTTTTTTGTTGTTTTTTTATCATTTATTTAATATGAATTAGAATTAAATATGCCAAAATTCCGAGTTTGAAGAAAATCGGTTGACAGAAAGGGCGTCTTTACTGAACAATTTTTCATTTACAATTTACAATTATCAAAGTAAATGTCTTTCAAAAAAAAAAATCTCGTGTTGGATGTTTCCATTTTTAAAAAGAACAATGTACACCAGCCTTTTAAAAAGTGAATAACAACATGTGTTTACCCACTCAGACGAACCCTCTCTTAAAACCTAATTAGGTCAACTAAATTTGTGCTCTGTTCAAGACTATGTTATCAAACTGTTTTGACAAAGACATCCTAATGATGAACGGTGAACGCCCGAAACCGGGTCGATGATCACAAAAAAAAGAAGAAGCAGGCTATCACGGAAAATATCTCTGATAACTAAGAAGCACTGACAATATATCCGTTGGCGGATCTGGACCCTGTGTACCCTTAGAAGCATTGCTCACCCACAAAATTCCATGCTAAACAATACAGCCTTGGCCCTTCATGGGCTGTTGCGCCATAGGGTTGTTTTTTTTTTTTTTTTTTTTTATAATTCTTGTAATGCTTCTAATTAATACAGCGCTATTAGTAATGTTTCCTAATAATAGCACTGAACTGGTGCTTTAGAGAGAAGATTAATGATGCAGCTTCCCCAAAACTCCCCTGAAAAAGTTTCCTGATATAAATGTTTAAAATAAAAGTGATAGGCATCAAAGATATTTTTCCGTGGTAGCCTGCTTCATTTTGTGGTCATCACCCGGTTTGCGGGCGTTCGCCCATCTTGAGGATGCGTTTATCAGACAGTGTGACAACACAGACTTGCACAAAGCAAATTTAGTTTACACACTCGTTAAAATAAATATTGGCTTTTATATTATAGATACCTATATTATAGAACCTTATTAAGTCAACTAAATTTGTGCTCTGTTCAAGCCTATGTTATCACACTGTTTTGACAAACACATTCTGATGATGGGTGAACGCCTGAAACCGGGGCCGATGACCCCCCCCCCCAAACAGGCTATCATGGAAAATATCTCTGTTATACTAAGAAAGCGCTGACGATATGTCCGTTGGGGGGGGTAGACAAAACATCTGGACACTGTGTATCCTTTGAAGCATTGCTCACCCACAAAATTCCATGCTAAATGTAATGTAATGGTGTGATGATGTGTATTGGTAGTAGCACGAGCGGTATTGTATAATAAAGGGCTTGTAAGTATGTAAGTTTAAGAGAGAATGAAGTATTAGTAATAATCAAGAACTCATAGTTTTATAATTACATATATTATTCTTTAAGCAAATTTAAGTATTCTACAATATCACACTGTATCTTTATAAAATGATGTTTATCTAGAATAAAGGCAAATATCTATCATTGGCACTGAGCGATTGCTGAAGGCTGAAGTGATACTGTCCGAAGGAATGCTCTCTAACAAAGCAGTTGGCCAAGTCGCATTGTATTATATTAACGGATTTTTATGCCTTTGTTTTCTTAATAGCATTGACCAGATTTAATATTCCTGGCTCTACCCCTGCACTAAGATACATTTGAAATATTAAAAAAAAGTTAGGTTTTTGATGCTATAAAATATTCTAAACTATTTCTCCAAAACTATTATTTTTCGATTTCGTCCTTCCACTACATAAACAATATACAATTACAAAAAAAATTACAAATTCATATTTCTTCTTACAACAAAAAAAAACAATTTATTCCATATTAAGAGAAAATAAAAATCGCCGGTTATTCCACTATCAACAAACAGTTCATCAGATGAATCTTTTTTATTTTATTGTATTTTATTTTTTAATTTAAGGGGCTTTAACATCTATGGTCATTATTGGTGCCCGGAGCCTTTTCAGTGCACTGCCGGGGCCACCGGACAGTGTTCTCTCTTTACAGACAGCACTGCCCAATCACCGGACACAAAGGCTCCTAGGAAGAAAAAAATCTAAGGGATAGCTGTACTCGAACCCGCGTCCTCCGCATGGAAGTCCAGTACGCTAACCACTTAGCTATTCCCTTCCCTCTCAGATCAATCATTTAAAGTTAATTTTATGTGTAAATATTTTAATTATAAATGCAGTAAATGTTTAGTGAAAAAAAATTAAAAAAACAAAAGCTATCTAATGAATATTTATAATAAAAAAAAAAAATGGAAAAGTAATGAAAATATATTTTAATGAAAAAAAAAATAATAAGAAAAAACTGATAATACTATTTCCAATTAAATACTTTCCTTGCAGGCAAAATAAAAAAAATACTTTCTGGGGCTAATGGCCCCTGAGTCGCTGTTGCGTCAAAAACAAAAAAAACTTTGTTTGATTCAGCTTCACTTATTTTTTTTTTTTTACTGATAAAAGAGACTCTTTATATGTAAAATATTTATATTTTTATATTTTTTATTTTATTAACAAATATCTCTTTAGTGAAAATTTAATTAAATTTAAAATTTCACAAGTTAATCATTGTAAAAATGAAGTTTATTGAATAATTTTTGGAAAAAAAAAAAGAAGAAAAGTTTATTGAAGTGGAAAGTTCCCCAAAATATTACAAGAATTTTTTGATTAAACTGTTTTTTAAATGGAATTAAATTGTTTCGGTTCATGTCTGATAAATTATTTAGAATTACCCCCCTACCAAAAAAAAAAAAAAAAAATTAATTACAAACAAGCAAACTTTAACTTTATTCTGTTTTTAATTGAATTTATCATATGTTTTGTTTTTTTAGAGACAATTAATTTATATTTAAATAATATTGATCAGAAGGAAGGTTAAACACAAATAATCTCTTTTTTATATGCTGCGCATAGAATGTCTGGTACACTGGAAAAATTAGAACAATTCAAACATTCTGACCTGAGGATGATATTTAGACTTCCATGATCATTGTCATGCAAAACTAGGGCCAGTGGGTTGAGAAAAGGCTAGCTTGTGGGTTTTCCAGTAAGCTACAGGAACAATTGATCTCGCTGGAAAAATAACTACGCTATTCAAACGCGCTATCAGAATAACCTAGGCAATAAAGTTCCCAAAGAAGTAACGCTCAAACACAATGGTTACAAAGATTGATAAAGAAGGGTTAACCCCTCCTTTTTTTTTTAAAATTACAACAATCTCCATGCAATAAGATATGAGAAGAAATTGAGGAAGAAAATCGAGAAACTATGGGAAAAGATTATCTGCTTTCCTCTCACGTGTTAAAGCATTTGCTTTCCTGTTATAATTACGAGGTATATTAAATTCTTGGGGAATACCTGTATTTAATTTATTGTGGATATCCAGTGTAGTGGCTTAGTTTTAGGATAAGGATTGCAGGGAGGCGAGGAATATTGAGTACTCCCCCTCCCGCCCAAGGTGTGTAGTTTGTGTGAAACAAAATGTGTGTGTGTATACGAGCGAGTATGGGAGATGAATGAAGCATATATTATTACGTTAAGAATACATTTATAATAGTGTATATAGAATCTTATTTTAATATTTTTATGGTTGCATGTATTTATTAGAATGAAAGTATTTATAGTGTGATTGTGGATTTTTTTATTTTATTTTAGATTATATTTATAGAGAAATGTATGATTGGTGCGAATATGTGTGTGTGTGTGGGGGGGGGGGACCAATACGGTCAGGGGTAGCAACTTTTGGTCGTGTAGGAAGTCTTCCTGCACTATTTTAATTTAGGGAGCCACTGTCTCATGGATGGGCGGGTCTAAGCTGAGATTGGCTACTCTGGCAACCCTATGATTATGAATATGAAAGATACGTAAATATTTTTAATTTAGGTTAATTATTGAGGGGTGAATTGGTATGAATGTAAGAATAGATATACTTGTATTTATTTTTTACGCATGAAATAGGTATGCATATATTTTATTAATAGATATGAATATGTGATATGAAGTTGTAAATGTGAATATGCTGGATATGGGCAATTGTAAAGGAGTCCATAATGGCTTATGGCGAAGGCTAATGCCAAAAAACAAAAAAAAAAAAATTGGGAATGTTCCAAATCAGAAGACAGGAAACCAAGGCTATTCTGTGTCAGAGAAGATTACAAAAATCCAGGGCAAAAATTTATTGCGAAAAAAATTGGGATCTATAGGATTCCTTGTTTCTGTGGAGAAATGTACATGGGACAGTCCAAAAGATTATAACAACAGGATATATAGAACACATTCATTGTGTCAAATATAACAAAAACGGAAAAATCTAAACTTACAGAATATTCATCTACAACTGCATGCGATAAATTGCGAGACACTAAGTCTTTACTCAGATTAACAATTACTAAGCATGTGTCATATGGAACGCAATTAATAATTTGAGAAGGAAATCTGCATAACTGAAAATTGAGACTATGTACTCCGTTTGAGTTGTTGATGAACGGGGTTGATTCTGCTTAGAGAAAAGAACAAAAAGAGGAAAGTAAGAGAAAAAAATGAAACCTTGTCGAAGAACACAGTGTCGACCACTTTACTACGGTCATTCGACGGCATTTGAAGCAAATTGGAAAGATAAAAAAGCACAATAAGTGGGTATCTACTCCTAATTAGACCAAAATCAATAAAAATCATTGTTTTCAAGTAATCGACTTCTATTATTCCATGCAACAACAACGAAACATTTCTCAGATATATTGTGACATGTGGCGGGTAAGTACAATTTTATACGATAACCGAAGGCAACCAACCCAAGAGGAAACTCCAAAACATTCCCCAAAGCCAAACTTCCATAAAAGAAAAAAAATCATGGTCACTGATTGCTGGTCTGCTGCCGCTCTAATCCACTGTATATAGTGTATATAGAATTTTATTTTGATATTTTTGTTGGTTGCATGTATTTATTAGAATGAAAGTATTTATACCGTGATTGTGGATTATTTTTACTTTCTCTTACTCCTAGTAAGAAGAAGTATTGTAATCGTGTCAAATTTTCGATATCGAGTTGTCAACGGAAATATCCGTTTTGACGTCCCCTGAGTCCAAAAAAGTGGTTTTTAGCAAATGGTGTCTGTGAGTGTGTTTGTGTGTATGTGTATGTATGTGAACAGCATAGCTCAAAAAACGAAAAACTGTAGAAAGTTGAAACTTGATATTCCATTTAGGTGTCTCCATGGAATCTGACTGTACATTATCTGTCAAAATTCCTCAACCGGAAGTACCACTTTACTAGTTTTTTTTTTTACTTTTTTGCGTTTTTCTCAAAAATGGCTCCGACGATTTTCTTCAAAAATAGTGTATCAACTGCACATATAAAGAGCTACAACTTTTATTTGAAACATTCTCTGGAAAAATTCATTTAAGGGTACTTTTGGAGGAGGGGTGGGGTTAGGTTTTCCTCTAAAATGCTATTTCAATTTATTAGACAATTCTGTTATCTAAATAATGTTAATTAGAATTGAAAATCTTGTTGAAATTCCGAGTTTCAAAAAAAATCGGATAACCGGAAGAGCGTTTACTTTACCACTTTACTAAATGATGTTTTCACTTTTTTGCAATTTTCTCAAAAATGGCTCCACAATTTTCTTGAAACTTGTAATATAAACTACACATACAAAGATCTGCAACTTTTGTTTAAAACATTACTCTAGGAAAATTCATTTAAGGGCACTTTTAGAGCAGGGGTGGAGTTATGTTTTTCTATAAAGTGCAATGTACAATTCTATCATCCAAACAAAATTAATTAGAAATAAATAGATGGCCAAAATTCCGAGTTTCACGAAAATTAGTTAACCGGAAGTGCGCTTTTACTGAACAGTTTTTTCAGTTTTCGATGAATCTCATTAAATATGGTACAGCAACTATAAGATTTGTCAATTATAATTTTGAGAACTGGAGTAAGAGAAAGTTGTGTGAGTGTTTCACACCAGATTTTTTTTATTTTAGATTGTATTTATTGTGGAGAATGTATGATTGGTGCGAATGAATGTGGGAGGGATAATACCGGGCCAGGGGTGGCAACGTTTGGTCGTGTAGAAAGTCTTCCTGTACTATTTTAATTTAGGAAGGCATTGTCTCTTGGAGAGGCGGGTCTGAGCCGTGAATTGGCTACCCCGGCAATCATATGATTGTGAGTATGAAAGATGTTGTAAATAGTGTAAATCTGAATCCCGTAGAAACCTTTACAACTCAGAAATATTCAGCAAATCAATGAGATACACACAAAAAAAGCAATGCCTGCCGCCGGTACTGGTCAACCGAAAGAGCCAAATTCATCTTCCAAGACAATGGCCGACTCGCATGTCGCACAACCAACGATTCAAAAAAAGGAATGCATTGGGCTACGTAGTTTTGCATCATCTGCAATATTTACCTTTTCTCCCCTTTCCCCCCTTCTTCATACATTTTGGAAACTTTCAGCAGGGAAAATGATTCCATAAAACAGTTGAATGCAGAAAAAAAAACTAGATTAAAACAACATAGCAGGTTACAGTTTAATGATAGGTTATATTACATATTTTAACAGTGTTAGAAAACAAGTGGTGTCATTATTGCAATAAATTCGTATATATGGCATTCAGATCAGCAATATCTACTTTTTAAAATTGATAACTGTTTGATTTTTTTATATATGTATTATAGGCTGTGTGTTTTCTTCTTTAAGACAAGTTGTGTGTTTTTTAAATACATAAATATCTTTCACATCATTAAATAAATACTTACTAATTAATATTTTGCTATTTCTCCACTTACGGGCCGCCTATCACATTCAATATATATTTAAAAAAATTGAAGATATACTGCCCTTTTTAAGTCTTAACCAATAAAAACCACATGGCATACCATATATAATTTTTAAAAAAATAAAATAGCACACAATAAAAACTATAGCATTTATTTTACTGGAGCATACATAATAATAATAGTTAAGAGCAGTCTATATTTTCACAAATTTTTTCACAACTTTAAAAAAATTTTTTCAAAATTTAAGAAAGTGCTTATTTTTCAAATAACACAGTAACATTAAACAAGGTGAGTTTCTAGCAAATTTGTGGACAAAATGTATCAAAAAATATTCTTGTATCATTATAATCAGATATATTTAATCTTAACTACTATATTAACTTCATTTACAGATGATGTATTATTCATTCATTATATATTATAACTTTTGATAATGGCTATATAAATAAAGCCGAAACGTACGTCAAGTTAAAGACAATAATGTTAAATATTAACATTTAAATAATAAAGAATAAAAAGGCTGTAAAATTGGTTCAGAGTTTTTTATTGGAAAAAACACAAAACTTGTCTTATTGATAACTGCTTTGTTTCTATTGATGTGGTTCATTTCTTTGAAAAAATTTCTTTTTTTTGTGAATTGTTTACTCTGTCAATATTGTACTTTTACTGAAGTCAAAAGTATGTCCAGTTTTTGTAGTGTGTTGAGAGAGAAAAAGACAACACAGCTCTCTCTCTTTTGACTTCAGTAAAACTACAATAGTTGACAGAGAAAAGAATTCATAAAACCCCTATGGCGGAACAGCCCATGAAGGGCCAAGGCTTTGCCAGACGGCGACTTGAATAAGGGGGCATGTGGTAAGCACGCCTCAGTTCCCACACGCCGTTTAGTTCCACCCTTCGCTACCTAGGGCGCTACTAACTGTAGCTTCCCACTTTTCATCACGATGCTGGGTCAGCACCTACTTTACCCTCACGGGAATCGAACTCTGAATTCTTGCACGAAAGGCAAGTGCGCTATCAAGAAGACCAACACGTGAGGGCGAAAAGAATTCATATTAAAGAAAATGTTTAGAAATGATCCACATCAATAGAGAAACAGTACATTTATCAATTTTAAAAAACAGATATTGCTGATCTGAATGCCATATATACGAATGTATTGAAACAATAAAACACCGCGTGTTTTCCAACACTGCTGAAATATGTAATATAACCTATCAATCATCAAGCTGTAACCTGCTATGTTGTTTTAATCTAGTTGTGACATCTTGAGAATGACCTGGCTCTATTAAAATAAGATTTGTTTTTGTCATTAATTCCAACTATCAAGTTTTTCCTAATTACGAGTATAATGATTTAAAATTCAGGTCCCAAATTATCATTATTTTTGCACCAACCGTATGAAGATACGGTTTATTTAATATTTATGCACCAATAGTGGAGATAAATATGCTAAAAAAAAAAAAAAAAAAAAAATATATATATATCCCTAAAAAAGACATCTTTTTACTTTTCTTCAATGATGTAATAATATAATTATTAGTTTAAGTTTATTTCTATTTAATTTTTAATCTCTATTTTTTCATAGCATTAGAAATAAAATAAAATCTTATGTTGATCTTTCTCATATATTCAACATAAACTTGATTTTTTTTTTTTTCTATTTTTATGAAAGATTGGTTTTGCATAGCATTCAACAACAATGAAAACTGAATATACGAACGAGTACGTAGTAAGCGGAAGGAACTTCCAATTGTCATGATTGAATTGTCCATGAAGTGGGGCAAATTCTTTGTTGTTATATACCACTATCTCTAGGATTCTGAATACGAATTGGAAAATTATTTAAAATAACACAATAAAATGGGAAAACGAGTGGAGAGGAAAAAAAAAAAAGGAGAATAATAAGAAATCTTTGCACAGAACAGATTTTCAAACTGTTTGTAGTCATGATAATTTCTCTGATTTCAAGAAAAAACTCTGGTAAGAAACACGCAAACGATTTTCTCTGACTCCATATAATACAATTTATTTTAAAATTACCAAATTATCTTTATTGTTTTACTCATTTGCCCTAATTAAAATATAGTGGTTGTAATTACATTGTAATCCAAAAGATAGTGCCAATAACATTTACAAGAAAAAAAAAAAATTAAAAATTTGAAATCTAGCATCAAATATTTCCCAGAAACCCTTTCAAAGTCAATTAGTCCAGAAACTGCTTTCAAATAAAAGTTGATAAATCTGTGCAATTAGTGTTCGAACTTGAAAGAAAATAATTATAGCCGCTTTTGAGAAAAAAAAAAAAAAAAATTCAAAATTCAATTACGTAATGTCGCACATCTGGTTGTCTGATTTTCTTCAAATTTGGAATTCTTGTGTCCTCACGCGTTAGTCTAGTGGCTAGCGCTCTCGCTTTTGGTGCAAGAATTCAGGGTTCGATTCCCGTGAGAGCAAAGTCGGTGTTGACCCAGCATCGTGACAAAAAGTGGGGAAGCTACAGTTAGTAGCGCCCTAAGTAGCGAAGACCGGAATTAAACGGCGTGTGGGAACTGCAGCATGCTTACCACACGCCTCCCTATTCAAATCGTCGTCTGGCAAGCCTTGGCCCTTCATAGGCTGTTGCGCTATAAAGTTTGTTTTTTTTATCATCAATTTAATATGAATTAGAAATTAAATATGCCAAAATTCCGAGTTTGAAGAAAATCGGTTGACAGGAAGTGCGTCATTACTGAACAATTTTTCATTTACAATTTACAATTATCAAAGTAAATCAAAGTATCAAAAAAACAAAAAAATCTCTTGTTGGATGTTTCCATTTTTAAAAAGAACAATGCACACCAGCCTTTTAAAAAGCGGATAACAACATGTGTTTACCCACTCAGGTAACAACGAACCCTCTCTTAACCTTAATTAGGTCAACTAAATTTGTGCTCTGTTCAAGACTATGTTATCACACTGTTTTGACAAAGACATTCTAATGATGAACGGAGAACGCCCGAAACCGGGTCGATGATCACAAAATAAAGAAAAAGCAGGCTATCACGGAAAATATCTCTGATAACTAAGAAGCACTGACAATATGTCCGTTGGCGGATCTGGACTCTGTGTACCCTTAGAAGCATTGCTCACCCACAAAATTCCATGCCAAACAATACAGCCTTGGCCCTTATGGGCTGGTGCGCCATAGGGTTGTTTTTATTTTTTTTTTTAGAATTCTTGTAATGCTTCTAATTAATACAGCGCTTCTAGTAATGTTCCTAATAATAGCACTGAACTGGTACTTTAGCGTGAAGATTAATGGTGCTGCTTCCCCAAAACTCCCCTGAAAAAGTTTCCTGATATATACTACTTTGTGAAAAATCGTCGGAGTGATTTTTAAGAAAAACGCAAAAAGATAAAAAAAACACTTAGTAAAGTCGTACTTCCGGTTGAGCAATTTTGACAGATAACGTACTGTCAGATCCCATGGTGATGCCTAAACGGAATATCAAGTTTCAAGTTTCTACGGTTTTTCGTTTTTGAGCTATGCTGTTCAAATAAACACACACACACACACACACACACACACACACACACACACCATTTGCTAAAAACCACTTTTTTGGACTCAGGGGACCTCAAAACGGATATTTCCGGTGAAAACTCGGTAACGAAAATTTGACACGATTATAATACTTCCTCTTACTAGGAGTAAGAGAAAGTAAAAAAAAAAAAATAAATAAAGTATTGCCTAATTTATTGAGGTGAGCTTAACGTCCAACTAACAAATTAGGTATCGTGAACGAGGGCGGAAGCACCTTACCATTAATATTTTTTAAACGAATATAAAATTTAACAAATATACGCCATGACATGAACTGGCGACCTCCCAGTTACAAGTCCATGCTCATAACCACTACAGCAACTCCTAAAAGATGTATTTCCTATGAAAACACAAAAAAATCCGAAATATAGTGAAAGAAGGACATAAAAGTAAATTGAAATAGATTTATATTTTAAAAATAATATCGTTTTTAAAAGAAATTTGTACAAGGGTAAAAATCCAGGTACAAGGCACCTTTACAAGGGAGGTCGAAGAACTCAGCCACTCTTGTCTTTTAACCCCTTCTAGAAATCAAATATAAAGGGCAGGTTTTAATTATCAAGAAGGAGCATTTTTTCAATAATCTATATTCCAAAGCATTCAACCAATATTCATTCAAGAGAGAATATCAATGGCAGTTAATAAGTCTTAAATATTTGAATTTAAATCAATCTAGTTAAATATTTAATTCCAAGAGTTTCTGTATGATTATAAGCTTAATGCATTATTCGCAATTAATAATTACTTTGTAAAGTTACTAAATTAATATTATAGTCAAATTATTTATTAAAAACAGTGGTTCTTATTCTCTACTTCTTAAACATATCTTTTCTTTAAAGCATATACACACAAGTCCCCTTTCAACAATGCTTGCCACACTACAAAAATATTACTACTCATCTACCAATAAAATTACAGTAAATTTCTTATAATAGTTTCTTTTGAACAGTGAGAGAAAGTAAAAATCTGATGTAAAATCTTCACACGATTTTCTAATATTGCAAAGATCAATTTAAATGCATTCCTCATGTCAGCGCTGCCTTCAAGCTTAGGAATACCTATTGTTGTGCAATTTAGAATTAAACACAATGTATCAGGTTCTCTAGAATAAAACTATTTTTTTTTTTTTCCCAAAAAATGCTTCAAATAAAAATGATTAAATTTATTATGCACTTCCATTACAGATTTAAATATTTTTTATTTTTTAAATTTAAATTGCGTAAACATATTTTGAGCTTCCTGCCTTTGAGGGTTTTGGGTTATTTCCTTTATATTTACATATTCCTTCCTCTCTTTTTGATTTTCTCATACGCTAACTTTCTCTTTCTCTCTCTCTCTCTACATATATACTTCTTTTTCCCAACCTGCATTCTAAGAAGTACATTTAGATCTCTCTCAATCTTTTATATATATATATAATTTCCCCCGGGAAACTGCTGTGGCGCTTTAGCGTGTGAAAACACTTCAAGGGATGTTTAATATTAAATTTTTTCGAGTAATCGTTTTAATGATGTAGAAGGAAGTGTAAACATATTGAGAAATTTTTACTATAAATGTGTGTCAAATTGTCTCAATTTATCTGGTATTTTATTCGTCGTAGCATGCATATTTTTTAGTTTTCCTGACCGTTTTCGGATTTTCATCCATCGTCAAGAGCAAAATTCACCAAATTCGTATAGAGAATTTATTTCAATTTAATGTTTTGTGTTTTACCTTATAACCTCCCCGCACATATATACAACCAACATGTGTGAGTGTAATAGAAACATTAAATTGAAGTGAACTCTCTACCCGAACTTTGGTGAATTTGCTCTGACAATGGATGAAAAATTCGAAACCGGTCAGGAAAACTAAAAAAATATGCATGCTACTACGGATAAAATACCAGATGTTATCCAGCATTGTGGACCCATCCATATAATATGTCTAAAATTAGTTTGGGATATGAACAAACCTCACTCCCCTTATACATCATTTTAAAGATCTCCACAATAGGAGGTAACAACATTTTAAGGAGCCTAAAGGAAGCCAAATTTAATTAAGACTCATCGTTTTCAAGATATTTAGTTTATTTTTAAAAAAATATAACAAAACTAAATTTTCCTGTTAGTTCTTCTGTTTATAAAAAAAAAACCCTATGGCGCAACAGCCCATGAAGGGCCAAGGCTTGCCGGAATAGGGGGCGTGTGGTAAGCACGCCGAAGTTCCTACGCCGTTTAGTTCCGGCCTTTGCAACTTAGGGCGCTACTAACTGTACCTTCCCACTTTTCATCACGATGCTGGGTCAGCACCGACTTTGCCTCACGGAAATCGAACCCTGAATTCTCTCACGAAAGGCGAGTGCGCTAGCCACTAGACCAACGCGTGAGGACCTCTTCTGTTTATAAATAAACGGAAAACCAAATACTATTTCTTGCGTTTCATTTTATGCTGCTATATATTTGTATATATTTGGTGGAAAATTTAAAGAAAGAAGTGAACATACGGGGATATTATTGGAAACTCTCAGGAGACGATCCAGCCATTCCCCCGACACAAACAAATGAATAAAAAAAAAAAATTGCAAAAAATAACGCGATAGATTTTTACTTACATTATGTTCATTTGCTAAAAACACTTTCTTACTGCAGGAGGGTTCTCGAAAAGTTGTATTTTTCCAATGACATTTCAGTTTAGAAAATTTGTGACGTAAACACTATTTATTTCCTGTGACGTCAGTAAGAGAAATTAAAAAGGAAATAAGAATAATTAAAATTTTTGATATAATATTAAGATAAAGAAACTTCTTCTTATCTTAAAGAAACAATCAAAAATGTAAAGTATAATACAGTTCTTGAAGTGAAATTGTAAGAAATAGGTAACATTTAATTTAAAATGTCTTTTTTAGTTTTTATTCAATGCAATTGAAACTGGTTATTTCCTTTGTGGTAATTTTACATTAAAACTTTAGGAAAATGGAAAATTTTGCTACTCTAGTCCGGGAAATGGAAAGAGTTCTTCATTTAAACAAGATAAAACATTTCATTAATAAAAGAAACAGAACATTTAATTAAGGATATCAAATCGTTTTTTGTTTTTTTTTGAAAAAGACGAAATAAGTAGAAAAATCTTTGTTTAAAAAATAGAATCAACAAAGAAAAGTGGTAAAACATTATCTGATATTTTTATAAAGCAAAGTGGAATGTTATTTAATTAAAATACAATAATTTATATTTTTCAATGAATAGCGAAGTGATATCTGTCAGATATAATGTATAAAACAAATTTAGATACAGTTATCAGTGAACACTATCATAAGGTTTGCGATCGCATTAGGAAATAATATACACAGTTGGAAAATATCAATACGCACACACACAATCTTAAGCTTTATGACAAACTTTCTTTGTTAGTGAGTGTTATCTAATTTTTTGGTTATCTAAGTTTTCACCCGAAAATACATGTTTTGGGGTTCTCTGGGTACA
>JAAEAF010012949.1:0-11356 GCA_011037195.1 Triatoma infestans
TGTGTGTGTGTGTGTGTGTGTGTGTGTGTGTGTGTGAACAGATAGCTCAAAAACGAAAAATTGTAGAAAGTTAAAACTTGATTTTACGTTTAGGCATCACCGTGGTATCTGACAGTACCGTTATCTGTCAAAATCCGTGGACCGGACGTACCACTTTACTAGTTTTTTTTTTGTTTTACGTTTTTGCGATTTTCTCAAAAATGGCTCCGACGATTTTCTTTAAACTTGGTATATCAACTACTTATACAAAGAGCTACAACTTTTATTTGAAACATTTCTAGGGGAAAATTCATTTGAGGGCACTTTTGGGGGAAGGGTGGGGTTGGGTTTCCATGTAAAGTGCTATTTCAGCTTATTAGACAATTCTGTCATCTAAATACTGTTAATTAGAATTAAATATATTGTTGAAATTTCGAGTTTGAAAAAATCGGATAACCGGAAGTGATTTTGTTTTAACACTTTACTAAATGATTTTTTCACTTTTTCGCAATTTTCTCAAAAATGGCTGCGACGATTTTCTTGAATCTGCGTATATAAACTATACATACAATAATCTACATCTTTTATTTAAAACATTTCTCTGGGAAAATTCATTTAAGGGCACTTTTAGGGGAAGGGTGGGGTTACAGCTTCCTCTGTGCTATCATAGTTGATTATACAATTCTATCATCCAAACAATATTAATTAGAAATAAATAGATGGCCAAAATTCCGAGTTTTAAGAAAATTAGTAAATCGGAAGTGCGCTTTTACTGAACAGTTTTTTCATGTTTTCGACGAATTTCATTAAATTTGGTACACAAACTATAAAAGTTGTCAATTATAATTTTGAGACTGGAGTAAGAGAAAGTTGTGTGAGTGTTTCACACCAGATTTTTTGTTTTTTGGCAGAATAAAGTCTGAAATAAATGTGATAGATATAATGTGCAGTTGACATTTTGAAGTTTCAAAGAAAATCGCTGAAGCGGTTTACGGAAAACAATTTACAAAAAATAAAGCAACACACACAACATCTATTCTGTAAAATTACTATTTCATTTTTCCATTTAACCGATTTCCCTTTTGTAAAATTCTAGTATGACTTATAATGTATCTTTATATTATATAGGTGGTTGAACCATAATCTAGATTACTCTTGAAGAACCCATTATATACTGGCAAATCATGAACTTCTATTGGAAGGGAGGAAACGATAGTGAGCTAAGGAGGAGATCTGATGGACTGGCCCGGTCCGGCCTACATAAGGACACTTCTTAGTAGAACCTCTTTATGGGAATTTTGACTATTTTTTTGGTGCTGAATTTCTGTGGCCGAACTTGTAATCGAAGATTCCACATCAAAACTATATACTGACTCCACGAGGTGTAGATCGGGCATCTTGTCTGTTGTTTTTTTTTCCTAATCCCAGGCTAGTTCCTCTGATGCTCCCAACAAACTAAGCACGGGGAGGGAGGGAATTCTCTTTTCTTGACTTCCTTGGGAGCGTCATCTGCATCGTGGGAGGGACATCACAACCATTTCACGAGGGAAAGAGAGAGGAAGAGTCAGAGGACGCTATTCATATTAAGTCACATTCAGAAAAAAGACGTTTACTTTTAATCGCTAAACATTCAGCAATCATTCGCAAGTTTAATGAAAATTGTTTAGTTACAAGTATAATAATTAATGTTAAGTAAGAGACGTATGAATCTTTCACACCAGAATTGCCTTTAATATAATTATTAGCTGACGAAATCGTTCAATAAACTAAAACGGCACTTATATTCAAATTTCAAAATATTTGACAATATCTTTTAAAGCGCCCGCTAACAGCATTAAGAGAAAACGTAAAAAAGAAAAACTATTCAATAAATATTCCAGTTTGTATTTCATGATATATATTTTTCCCTGAAATCGGTGAAAGTTATTAAAAACAGAAAAATAAAGTGATGAAGTTATTATTTCCAGCTTAAAAACTAGCGAAGGGATGGAAAAGACTTCTTTATAAAAAAAATAAATAAAAAAACCACCTTGCAAAACTGACCTCGATTCTTCTTCTCCTTTTTTCACACAGTGAACCGTCCATGAAACATTTTATTCACAATTCATGTTTACACAGGATCTCCTCAAAAAGAGAGAGAGAAAAATATATATATATACATATACAGACTCATAAAGGTAACCAAAGATCTGTGGGTAACCCACCCTACTATCTATTCAATATGGCCACAAATAGTCTCTCTCTTTCTCTTTTACCCACAAATCTCAATCCCCCCCCCCCCAAAGTACTTCAGTAAACTTGACCCCTTTTATATAGAAAGAGAAAATTACACCAAACTTTATTACTTTATTAAAGACATTTTTTTTATATATAATATATATTAAAAACAAAACAAAAAAGAACTTTATTAAAAAAGAAAATCCCCACCCCCCCAACCACCCTGCAATTAGAAAATTCTAATTTATTTTTTTAGAAACCTTATTTAGTATATTCTTTTTCAAATTGAAAATTTTATGGATGAATAGTTTCCTGTATATATGTATATATATATATATCCTAGATATTAATGCTATAAATTTTGCTCAATTTAATTTTAATATTAATTAGAAGATAGCACGTTTTTTAACGTTCGTTTTTAATGTCGATTTATTTTATTTTATTTATTTTTTTTTTTAAACGTTCACTAATACACACAATCTTGTTTCTGATAGTTTAATATATTGTATTTGTTGTGGTGGTTGGTTTCGCAGAGCTGGAAAGCATCAGAGACATTTTCCGTGGTAGCCTGCTTCATTTTGTGGTCATCGACCGGTTTCGGGCGTTCGCCCATCTTCAGGATGCGTTTTTCAGACAGTGTGACAACACAGACTTGCACAGAGCAACTTAGTTTCACACTAACTCTTTAGCTTACACTAACTTAGCTTCACACTAACTCTGAAACTAAGTTGCTCTGTGCAAGTCTGTGTTGTCACACTGTCTGAAAAACGCATCCTGAAGATGGGCGAACGCCCGAAACCGGTCGATGACCACAAAATGAAGCAGGCTACCACGGAAAATGTCTCTAATATATTATATGTTGTTAATAAAATCAAGTGTGTATAGAGGAGACGTTGATTGACACTTTTAAAGTTTCTGTCAGAACCTACACTGTATATTAAGGGACACTGTATTTTATAAATATATTATATATATGTAGAGGGTATAAATTAAAGGTCGATAACTTTAAAAAAGTTGATAAATCAGTGGAAGATGGGAAGCAAAAATCTCCTGATAACTTCTGGTTTACTGATTTTTTTTTTAAATGATACTTTCGTGCAGATCCGCCTGGAGTTAAACATTTTTTTTTTTTGTCTGATATATGTTGACCAAAAAATTGCTCTTATTCTACCAAAAAAAAAAAAAAAAAAAAACAGCAAGGAAAGAAAAAAAGGAGAAGAATAATCTAAGTGACTTGATTATTGTATTATTATAAATTAATTTAATTATATGTTTATTCGATATTATTAACATAAACGAAAAAAAAAAAGCTGACCAGCTGATTATCTCTAAATTATAGGTATAACTATGTAGAAACTAGGGAAAAAAAAAAGGAACAAAATACAAGTGCTACGACCTATACATTCACTGAAAGCGAGAGAATGAGAGAGGACAGAGTAAGAAGTGAGATTATTATCAGAATATTTGGCAAAGATTCATACCAACTGTTTAGTTACTCACATACAAACAGTCACACAGAATATACATACATACATTTACACCCTACACATACCTACACACCTACAACACATTAAAATACTAGTTAGGTTATATATATATAATAGGATAGCCAAAAAGTCATTTTACTAAGAAATTTATTTATGTTAACTCAGGGTTCTTTATGTAGTGGGGATGGGGAGGAGGATTGTGAGGCAAGCATAATTAGAAAGTATAAAAATTTGGTATGAAACACTTACTCTTACTGTAATTTACTCTTACACAGTTATAATTGATTAACTCTTTAAACATATAATTCTTACAAGATGTTTAATAGAGTTGTCTTCAAATGTTTTATCAATGTTAGAATCTAAACATGGTAAGAGCCCCCCCTTAAATCCCCCCCCCCGTTAAAGGATTTTTCTCGGTAAAAGTTAGAAACAAAAGTGATAAATCTCTGTATATATAATTATTATACCAAATTTAAAGAAATCTGTTGGTTGTTATTATGGAGAATATCGCAGAAAACTGGAAAAAAAAGTAACTACACTAAACATGCACTTCCGGTCAACCAGATTTTCTATAAACATGGGAATTTCCGCAAAATATTTAATTCTGATGAATATTATATAGATCAGAGACATTTTCCATGATAGCCTGTTTCATTGTGTGTGGTCATCGACCGGTTTTGGGCGTTCGCCCATCTTCAGGATGCGTTTGTCAGGCAGTATGATAACACAGACTTGCACAGAGCAAATTCAGTTTACACACTCCTTAGGAGCAAACGCCCCAAACCTAGTCGATGACCACAAAATGAAGGAAGCAGGCTATCATGGAAAATGTCTCTGATACTTTCCAGCTCTGCGGAACCAACCACCACCACAATTATAATATACATGGTAGAATTGTATAAATTAAACTAAAATAGCACTTTAGAGGGAAAGCAAAACATACCAATCCTCCTGTCACAAAAAAAAGTCCTACTTAAATCAATTTTCCCAGAGAAATGTTATAGCTTTTTTCCTAAAACTCTAGTTAACATTACAAGTTTTATTGAAAAGTTGTTGGAGTGGCTTTCAAGAAAATCGCAAAAAAAAAGAAAAGAAAAATCCGTTCAGTAAAATGGTACCTACTTCCGGTTGATCGATTTTGTCGGAAACATTATTGTATGTAGCTTAAATGAAATATCAAGTTTAAACTTTTTGAGTTATACAGACCAAACATATACAAACAGACCAATTTCTTTTGAAAAAAACACTTTTTCGCACTCACACGGCCACACAACTTCTTCTTCCGGTGGAAACTCGAAATTGCAAATTTGACAAGACTGCAATACTTACTATTATACCAGTAAAAGAAATTATATAAAAAAAAAATCTTGGCTAAAATTGAAGAATAAATTGTTTTCTTGACTTTGCTAACGTGGTTAAAAATGAAATAAAAATAAAATTAGAGATTCAGAGGGAGAAGGAGAATAAAGAGCCGAAGGTTGTGTACACAGAATTTCTTCTTATAAAATACTACTTAAAAAATCATTTATCCTTTTCAACTAAACTGCCGGTGGACCACCCCCTTTTCTTGTGTGTGTGTGTGGGGGTGTAGCTTGCGAAAATTTATGAGCATCATTTATTATTTCTTAATTTATTTTAGCATTACTATGAATATATATATAGAGAGAGAAGGAGAGTCTAATAATTGCAGTAAATGCATAGTATAGTATATAACTATGTATATAAATATTTAGCTAAGATTACTAATCGTTTAGATATTTAATGAAATATTGTAGGTATATTATACAAAAGTACTAAAGATGTAAATAAATTAGGTAAGAGATAACGAACTGTAAATTAAAAAAATCTGGTGTGAACACTCCCACCAGATTCTTTCCCTTATCAGTACGCCTTGATAATCAATGTGATAACACAGACTTGCTCAGAGCGAAATCCGTTTATTGCAAAATTGAACATTAACAGTGATGTTCGGACTTTAAAAAAAAAAAAAAAAAAAAAACAAATTCTTGCCAACCTTTCGGCAAATATATTGTCTTTTTCAAGGCCTACACAATATAAATACAACAACAGATTCTTTTTTGAAAGTCAAAATCAAGAAACAAAATCAGAAAATAATAAAAAATAAAATTATAGTTTAATTTATAAATTTTTTTTGGTTTACTTACATAAAAATTTTGATTTTGTTTCTTGATTTTGACTTTCAAAAAAGAACCTGTTGTATTTATATGTTGTAGGCCTTGAAAAAAAAATATATAATTGTCGAAACGTTGGCAAGAATTCAAGTTTTCTTTTTTTTTAAAAAAAAGACCGAATCTCACAAATCTTCCGAATCTTTTGCTTCATATAAGAGCGGTCGAGAAGAATCTTCCTTTATTTACACTGATATTAAACATATCACTTTATACTCTGATTTTGCTCTGTACAAGTCTATGTTACTACACTGTTATGACAAAAACATCCTGATGATGGGCGAACGCCCGAAACCGGTCGATGACCATAATAAAATGAAGCAGACTATCACGGAAAATATCTCTGATGCTTTCCAGTTCTGCGAGCTCAACCACACAACAACTATTGACGAATTTTCTTTAAACTTATAATTTTTGTTTCGTACTGAAGTGACACCGGAAGGATGATGATGTTGCGGGACCTCCAGAACTATTTAAAAAAAAAAAACAGCAGAATTTTTCAGGGAAAATGTTTCAAAATAACAATGATAGGGCATTAATGTTCTTACATTTTCTTTACTCCTCCCCTTAGTAAGGGGAAATATTGCGATGGTGTAAAATTTTTTTGAAATTGAGTTTTCACCGGAAATAGATATTGTGAGGACCTCTGAGTACGAAAAAAAAGTTTTTAGCTTTTTGCGTATGTGTGTGTTTGTTTGTGATTGTGAGTGAGTGTGGGTGGACAAAATATTTCAAAAAATGAAAAATCGTAGGAAGCTAAAATTAAAAAATAATCCGTTTAGATTCAACCAGCGCATCTCACTCTGATGTTTTCGGACAAAATCCATCAAATAGGCCTAACACTTTACTGAATAGTTTTTTTTCTATTTTTTTGCAGGTTTTCGCGATTTTCCTGAAAATTGCACCATTTTTTTTTTTTAAACTTCGAATACCATCTGTACAGATCACTTATATACTTATCACTTTTATTTGAAATATTTCCCCGGGAAAAATTGAGGAAATAGTAAGATATCACTTCAGTACAAAATAATGCTTGACGCTGTAACCACATTCAGACTGCAAAAGAAGGCAATTAGAATCATTTATAGGAAGCAACCAAGAGATAGTTGTAGAAAATTGTTCCAGACTCACAAAATAATGACACTGACCTCATTGTATATTTTTAGTGTCTGGTTAATCTAAAAGGAAAGAAAAATATGGAATGTAGAGGAGATAAACACTCTTACAATATTAGAAATAAAAATAATCTACACTTACCAGTGAGAAGATTGGCGAAGTCGGAGTTAGCTCCAAGTGCGATGAGTGTAAGATTGTTTAACAAACTGCCGAGGGAAATAATGGGTCTGAAGACTGAACCATTTAAGAAAACGTTAAAACATTTCTTTAAGGAAAACAGTTTTTTATAAAATAAATGAGTTTCTGGAAGAGAAGTGGGCGCTGGGACACTTCAGGATAGACTAAATACAGTGTTGGATAGTGTTTATTTTCTAGTGAGAACAAAGTGCAAACATCAGAGCAAGGACTATTTGAACTAGCAAACTTATTATGTAATTGTATGTTTATTATGTAATTTTGACGTACCTTATGTTACTTGTTATGTAGTTTATTTAGGTAAAATAAAAATAATAATAATAATAATAATAATGGATTTACCAACAACATAATATTAATATATTACAAGCTCGCTAGAATTTTAAATTAGCAGAAAATCAGTTACCCGGAATTGTGAACTTCACAGACTAGGATTTTGAGATTTCTTGGAATTTTCTTGAAAAAGGGCTACAACGATTTTCTTTAAACTTGGAATGCTCACTGCACGGATAACAACATATCACTTTTATTTGAAACGTTTTTCCAAAGAAGATTGTTTTGGTTGTTGTGGTCTGGAAGTTAGGCTTAAATTTAAACTGCATAAGCTTTATTGATTTTGACCAAAGCTCCTTCAGACAAGCCCGTTCAGGACTTGCACAAGTATAACGCCTATCAACTTTCTTTTTTTCCACGGCCAGCCCTATTAAACATTGCAAACGCTTTAATGCTGTAACAAAATTTATATTGAATTTAAATTGAATTAATTGGAGTACAAGAAAGTTGTATGAGTGTTTCACGCTCGGTTTTTCTTTGTACTTAGTATGTAAAATTTTAAAGAAAAACACTGGACCTAATTTCTAAAAAAATCTTTGAAAACTGAAAAGACATGGAACATTCTGAAGAAAAGGCGGCGTACTTTCGGTGGTAAGATATTGATTGAAACTTGAAGTTTCGGATGCGACGATAGGACTTCAACAGAATATTATGTTTAAGCTTTCTGTGATTTTTTTTTTTTAAATTTTTGAGATAATTTGTTCACACATACGCATACGCAGAAAAATACTGCCCTAAAAAAACACTTGTTTTTTATGTATAGAGGACTTCAAAATATGAATTTCCGATGAAAACTGGAGACGATTACAAAACATCCTCTTGTGATAATAAAGGGACAGTGGCAGAATATGCAATTATGAAACTGACAAATTGTCTTCAAACTTGGAAGTATTACTAAAAGCAATAATTGTCTGTAATATTCCATTTAAATAAAAATAAAATTGTGCGGTGTCAGGCAATTTACATTTGTTCAATTTTATTTTAATTACACTTAAGAATAAGCTTAATGAAAATATTTGAACCAAAATTAACTTAATTACGATAAGAAAATCTGTTAAATTGTGAAAATCACCTTAAATAGGCAGTGAATTAAGCATTACTCAGAGCAAGACATAATACGCACACACGACACACAACACACACATATACATGCGCTTCATGAGTGTAATTAAACTATCTGTTTGTAAGGGGGAATTGCTCTAATGAGCATGAATAAAGCAAGTGGAGGGTAGTGAGGGAAGTGAGACTATTTTGGATGGCAGGTAAATGTGTTGAGTGAATGAGAGTGCGCTTCAACGCCACGCTTCAAAAGCAAAAACCACCACTCCGCTTTAACACTTCAGATCAATCTCATAATGCTTTTACTCCTATACGTTCAGAGAGCGCATACATTATACAGTAAACTACATTTGGAATTATACAAACAATACTCAATACCTCAGTGGCTTAATAACCGCCATCTTCTTTAGTATATGTCTTGGTGTGTTCCCCCCTTTTTGATACTGTCAGATGCAACAACCAAATTATTTAAGAAATTACTGAAATCTACTTCAAGGGGCCAATTCACTAGTAATAAATTTCATGGCAAATGTGATTCAAAAAATTTAGCAGCTGATGAAGATACAGTTGATCTTCCGGAGTTGGATAGAGAAATCAATGACACTTTATCTATGACGTTATCACTCAAAGAAATTTTAAAAGCAACTAGGGTTAAATATCCTTTGATTGTTTCAGACCAAGAAATTTCTTGAAACAAATAGATCTGGTATGATTGCTTCAGTTTCAAAAATGTATTCTCAGGTAGGCATAATTAGGGATATACCTAGATCACTTAAATGATTTTGAACACAAATTCTACTACGAAAAAATGTTCAGCGATAGATGGCTTAATTAGCAGCAACTAAATATAACTATGAAACAGTAACAACAAAAAATTACCATTTCGGCCTAAATTCACGAAAAATACGCTGTTCACATGAGCAGCTTAACGCTTAATAGTTTGCTCGTAAGTTTCCGCTACACCGATAGCTAGAAGTATCGCGGTAAACACCGAGATACGAGTACCGTAACATACACTAGTTGGGGTCACTAAAGCATGTGGAACATATGAAATAAAATAGGGATGCTAAATTGACTTAACCGATGTTCGGGCGAGCAAGAAAACATTAATAACAAGTACAAATATATGGAAACGTAAAAAAGAAATATGTAGAAATTAAAACCAAATTTATGCTTTCATTATTTTAAAGTTTTTTCTAAAAAGAAAAAAGAGAGAGTTTATTTTATGAAGTGTTTTACGTAATAGATTCAGCCGCGCAAGAATAAAGCAGAAAATACCGAGTCCGCGGTCGGAGAAAGTTGGGGAAACGCTGAGCTATTATATGATATAAAGGTTTTAAATATGTCCGATCCAACCGAACATTCTTAAGTTTAGGGGTTGAAAATGAAAATGAACTAACCCTTTAATGTTTGCCGCCTAAACTAAAACCCCCGCCAATTTATCTGTAAATCTGTCGTATTCTTGATTAAATAATAAAATTACTATTAGAGTTATTCCCTGCAACACGCCTACAGTTAACTGATTATGATTAAACATTTTATTACATATACGTTATGTTTTAAATAAGAGAATAAGCCTCTTTAATTACTATGTCTTTTATTCGGCAATGATAAATATTTAGAAAATTGATCTTTTTTTCCACCACCAAATATCTCTAATGTGATTTACCTATAATTCTATTTTTTCACCACAATACGTATCATTTTACATTCTTAATGGATAATTTAGCATGTATTTTATTTACTTCATTTAGCTTTTCATATTTTAACTCAGTGACGTTTTCGATGTGATTTATCGATTACAAAAAAAGAAAACTTCTCAAATACTCACATGACCTTTACAATTTATTTAGTTATAATTGATAAATTTTTTCAAACTTGGATTTTTTATTAAATATTTATTGATTACATTAAAAATAAAAACAAAATTACATGTCTATAAAAATGTCTAAAAAAATAAACTATCTAAACTATAAAATGAATAAAAAAAAATCTGGTGTGAAACACTCACACAAAAAATTTTTCTCTTACTCCTGTTCTCAAAAATTATAATTGACAAATGTTATAGTTTGTGTACCAAATTTAACGAAATTCGTCGAAAATTGAAAAAACAGTTCAGTAAAAGCACACTTCCGGTTTACTAATCTTCTTAAAACTCGGAATTTTGGCCATCTATTTATTTCTAATTAATATTGTTTGGATGATAGAATTGTATAATCAACTATGCTAGCACATTAGAGGAAGCTGTAACCCCACCCCTCGCCTAAAAGTGCCCTTAAATGAATTTTCCTAGAGAAATGTTTTAAATAAAAGATGTAGATTATTGTATGTATAGTTTATATACGCAGTTTCGTCGGAGCCATTTTTGAGAAAATTGCGAAAAAGTGAATAAATCATTTAGTAAAGTGGTAAAGTAAACAAACTTCCGGTTATGTGATTTTTTTCGAACTCGGAATTTCAACAACATATTTAATTCTAATTAACATTATTTAGATGACAGAATTTCTAATAAACTGAAATAGCACTTTAGATGGAAACCTAACCCCACCCCTCCACCAAAAGTGCCCTTTAATGCATTTTTCTGGCGAAATGTTTCAAATAAAAGTTGTAGCTCCTTGTACTTTAAAACTTGTAATGTTTCAAGTTTAAAGAAAATCGTCGGAGCCATTTTTGAGAAAATCGCAAAAAAGTAAAAAATCCAACTAGTAAAATGGTACTTCTGGTTGAGGAATTTTGACAGATAACGTACTGTCAGATCTCATGGTGATACCTAAACGGAAT
>JAAEAF010012950.1:0-15152 GCA_011037195.1 Triatoma infestans
ATCAATGATAAGGCGTTGGATCCGGACGTTCGAGTCCGGGCAATTCTAACTTCAGATTCCTCTTATGAGGCTTTACAACTTACTGACCGGTAATGGATAGTATTGTTTGTAATGTGAAAAACTTACGATAATATTGCGTTGAGAAGACTTCAGGCGCCAATGAACACAGAATTTTTTTTTTTTTTTTAAAGAAGTAGGTGCAAAGTGTGGGACTCCCAAGAGGCTACCCACTAAAACACCTCCTCTCTCTGCGGAACACTGGCCTGAACTGTTCAGCACATTACTTCAGCCTAGTCTTTTTAACGACCAAAGGACTCTCTCCATTCTCTTCTTACTCATCTCAATATACTTTTTTCATCTGAAGAACCGAGTGTACAAACCCAGAAACACAGTTTCAGGTCTCCTCCTTGCCTATCATCTTAGCGATGATAGAGTCCGGACAGAAATCCTCTATCTTTTCCGACCAGGTGGTCAAACTGAGTAGCCCATTTACTGAACAGTGGGCAACGTCGTCAATCATCTCTGGGCAGACCAGGCAGCAAGGAGAGGCCACCTTTCTCATCCTATGGAGATATGATCTAAAATATCCATGTCCACTTAAGGACTGGGAGAGATAAAAGCTGACCTTCCCAGACCGCCTCTTCACCCATGTCTTACCTGCTTAATAAGCTTTGAAGTCCATCTCCCTCTGGACTCCTGTTCCCAGTCTGCCTGCCAATTCTGCAGAGTGCGATCCCTTTCTTCCTTATGGATAGCTGCTTTTCTGAGCTCTGATATCCGTAAGTATATAGCCTTCCCCTCTTTAGCTAATATATTTATTGGTATCACTACTGCAATTACCAAAATAGCCGGACCCGATACAGTGCGGTATGCTGAAGCGATTCGTAAGGCACTCAGTCTTTGAACATGACCGATCCGCTTCCAGGAGACCTCCTTAGTCAGAGCATCTGCCCGAATCTCGGCTCCGTATTGTAAGGCCAACTGGGTCGCAGACACAGAAGTTGAAGAAGAAATGAACACAGAAGTTGATGCGCCTTAAATAATAATAATAATAATAATAAAAAATAGAGGTTTGAAATGAGTGGAAATTGTGGAACACAATGGGCCAATTAAAGGCTGTGTCTTTACTTGTTTGGTAAGCTTGGTTTTAGATTAATTAAATTAGAAAATATTAAAAACAAACAACGAAATAATATTAAACAACGAACAAATATTAAAACAACCCAATGAAAGACAATTCAAAAGGAAGACAACTACAGATGGTGGTCATTTCTAAATATATGCACCTGTTTTTTTTTTTTTTTTTAATAAAACGGACAATATTAAAAACCATAATGTACCAATCAACTCGTATGGCAGTCATGTCAGCTGCGGAAGTACCGTTTAGGGAGGGACAAAACTATTATTTCAATGTATAGTACTGGCTATTTGCCAGTTTCGTTACGTTATGTGCACGACATGTCCGCATTGTTGTATCTATAGAATAGAAATTTATTAAGGTCAATTTAGAATCTGGGTAACTGCAACCCATCTATTCCATATATATATGTCCGTTTCTCTAAATGCTTTCTGTTGTTTAAGAGAGTTACATCGTGTTGTTAGCAATTGAATTTTAACAACATGTTCTGAGATTAAATTGTTAACCAATTTTCAACAACCCAAATAATAAAATATTACAAACAATATAAAAGGTACAATATTTGAAATAAAAAAAAAAGGAAAAATCCAAAATCTTATTTTGGTTCCAAATTAAAATCCGTACAAGTATAACTGAGAATAACAATCACTTTAATTTATGGTCTTTATCCCCTTTTGCCGTGTTTCTTCCTAGGGAAGATATCGCAAAAAGAATTTATTTTATTTTTCATTAGCTTTAACGCCATACAGCCATAGCTATTAATTGTACGTAGCTTGCAAACTATTTTATCTTGTTTAAATTTTACTCTTAAACACTAAAGGTTCACTTTTGTACAAAGGGTGGTAGTTATACACTCAGATACACAACACAAACAACAGACACATGTACACCAAAAAACATTCGTACAAATAGGAGTAGAGTACCTACTTGATATTCCTCTACTCCAAAAAGAATTATATCCTCTCTGATGTGCAAGTAAAGATGTCCTCGTCATATAATTAACATGCATGAAAAACTTCATAGTGTGTGCATTGAGACGAAGTATTGCGAAATATTTGTCAAATTTTTCCAACTGAGTTTTCAAGGAATATACATACATGCTCTGTGTCCTAATAAATGGTTTTTTAAAAATAGTTTTGTTATATCGTAATATGTATGTATATGTTGCCATCGAGTGCAAAAAGTTCTGGTCGTTGAATTTATTTTTAAACAAATAGTAAAATGTTGCTATTACGACAAAATACAAGTTCTGGAAATCTCTGTGTTATACCTGCGATTCTTTATGGAGCACCAACTCTAGGAGTTTAATAAAGAAAACTTTGTAATAAATTCCAAGTAATGAAGAGGTTCAATGGGAAAAAGCGTGCTAAATTATTGGCGAAGTGATCGTGTTCGGAAGAAGGAGATCAGTAGGAGGAGATGCATGAAAGATGTTGTAGTTAAAATTAAAAAAAACTAAAATACAAAATGGGTGAACAACAGATGAATGACAAAAATATTGGAATGGTGTCCTATATATGAAGTCCGAAGGGTAGGTCGTATAGGAGAAGCGCTAGGATGACGAAATTATATTATAATACTAATATTCTATATTACTGATTGTTTAGTTTCATAAAATACCCTAAAAACCCTATGGCGCAACAGCGCATGAAGGGCCAAGGCTTGCCAGACTGCGATTGCAATGGGAGGCGTGTGGAAGCACGCAGCAGTTCCCACGCGTTTAGTTCTGGCCTTCGCTACCTAGAGCGCTACTTACTGTAGCTACTAACTACTTCATCACGATGCTGGGTCAACACCGATTTTGCCCTCACGGGAATCGAACCCTGAATTCTCGCACAAAAGGCGAGTGCGCTAGCCACTAGACCAACGCGTGAAGACAGTTTTATAAAACAGCATTTGTAAATTGAAAAAGTTTATTATTTTTATTTTTAAACCTTTATCAAACAATAGTTATTTGTCAAATAATATGAATGAAATAATGCTTTTTTACAATTGAACTCATGTTGGTGGCTACTAAACGAGTGTCTAAAATTACTTTTCACACGTGTTGTGTATTAAAGTTTTTTCTGCAACTGCAATAAATTTGTTTCTTAATTTATATGAATATAAAGAAACATTGAAAAGGTTCAAATACTCTGAAAGTATTTTAATTCAAGTCAAATAACTCCCTCTCTCTATAATCTGTTTTCTGTTTGATGTAATTCAAATCCCTCTGTATGTGGGATTTGTTTTGGTGTATTGTTGTTAGATGTCGGATTAATTACAATTGAATAAATAAGTTCAAGTAAGTCACCAAGTAGGATAATTGTGATATTCGTTAGAGTGATATTCTCACTAAACTGGCTGAAGCACTGAGGACTACAGTTATGTTTTATGTACAATAAGAAAAGGATGTGAAAAATTCATACAACTTTCTCTTACCGCAGTTTATATTAAGTTTAATTATAATTACCTAATACTCTTGAAAACTTGGAATTTTTATTAAATATTTAGTTGGCTGAAATATTATAAAATGGAAAAATAAAAACTATATTTCTGAGGGAAGCCTGACCCCCCCCATTCCCACGCCGTTTAGTGCCGGCCTTCGCTACCTAGGGCGCTAGCTACCCTCTTTAGCTTCCCTCTTTTTTTCACGATGCTAGGTCAACACCGACTTTGCCTTCACGGGAATTGAATCCTGAATTCTCGCACGAAAGGCGAGTGCGCTAACCAGTAGACCAAAGCGTGAGGACATGCTTAAATAAAAATAACAATAATGTGGGGGGGGGGGTGTGAAATGCATTTACGCACGCCGTGCCGGACTCCCGGAGACTACCAGCTAAAACAACCCCCTCTGCTGGGACCTAGCCTGGATTCGCTAATTCCAGCACTACATCAGGCTAGTTCCTCCAGGTCCTTCTTCTTTGTAATACAAGAATTTCCCCTGTAAATCTCGCTATCAGACTCCAGTTGGTCTCGCTGAACAGCATAGTATCTACCAGAGAGTCTGGGGTCTGCCGCCCAATCACCGCCTCTAAGTCCCTCCTCAAACGCTGCCATCGGTCACACGCAAAAAAGGTGTGCAAGGCATCATCCCTACTCCCTCAAACGGCAAGCGGGAGACACTGGGGCCCTTCTACCCCCGGAACCACGGAGAGAATAATAATAATAATGGTAATAATAATAGTTACGTATCTTCCTCTATAACATCTCAAGAAACTGAAAAAAAAAAGTTCATTTGGTCAACAGATTTTCTTCAAAATGGGAATTTTGATGACTCATTTTATGGACTCACACACACACACACACACACACACACACACACACACACACAGAAAGAATGAGAGACCATTCGGTAAAAACATTATATCTTTACTCGGATTTATTGCAGGAGAAAATTCAGTTTCAATAATTTGATACTATGACAATATTTCTCCTTGAAGCAGCAATAACAGAAGGTGTAATAATGAAATTACGCATTAACAGTATTCCAAATCGAAAAAATTCACCTGCAGAGAAATTGTTTTTCATGTCATTATATAAGCCTTATGAATATATTTCTTTTGATTTTCCCATATGTGGATGAGATCAATCGTAATGTATATATCAATAGCTATGGAAAGTTGCATATTTATGTACTGGTCTGTTATATATACGGATAAGGAATAAATTTCAATATATCTCCGAAATGATGTCTGCTATGAAACAAGATCAGTGTGTTAATAATTTCTATTAGAACTTGGCTTTTTTTGATACGCAAACTTTAAATCTTAAATTGGTTTCATTTCAAGAAAAACTAGACAAATGGTTTTCCATATTTAGATGCAAAAGTTTTTCTTTTGAGGTGTAAAAACTATTAATTTTTATTTAATAGGTGTATACAAAAAAAAAATCCCGCAGGGTGAGTAAATTAGCTGCCCCTGGAAAGTAATGACCGCACGGGTTACCGGTCGGCACAGGCCAAATGATTTTATACTTCTCACACCTACACTATCTATCTACAACTACACTCCTTTATATTTACACTTCCTAGTACATCTTACACTTACATTAGGCACCTCCGTATGGGCCCGGAGTAGAATGTACCCATGGTATCTCTGCCTGCCGTAAGAGGTGACTAAGAGAGACTCTTTCCACCACAGTCCGTGAGTGAAGAGTTACTTTACTTACCGTCCCCATTCCCCTTCCCTTTGACCCCTTCTCCTACATCCCTTCTGAACGGGCGGACAAGGCTTGCAGTCGCAGTGAAGACAACTTGTCTAAAAACTGTGCACTCTGAATAAAATAAAAATACCCTGGTCCTCAAAGTTGAGGGTTAATGCGTCGAGTCAGCTCCCTGACCATTTCAAAACTCTATACACGCTAAAAAAACTAAAATTTTAGTTTTTGGTTGAGGAGAACCTCAATATTGAGGAAATCCTGAAGAAAAAATAAATAAATAAAAAATGACTGTTTTTCAATAAAAAAAAATCTGGTGTGAAACACTCACACAACTTTCTCTTACTCCAGTTCTCAAAATTATAATTGACAAATTTTATAGTTTGTGTACCAAATATAACGAAATTCATAAAAAAAATGTTTAGTAAAAGCGCACTTCCGGTTTACTAATTTCTATGAAACTCGAAATTTTGGCCATTTATTTATTTATAATTAATTTTCTTTGAATGATAGAATTGTATAATCGAACTATGATAGCACTTTAGAGAAAAACGTAACCCCACCTCTCTCCTAAAAGTGCCCTTAAATGAATTTTCCCAGAAAATCGCAAAAACGTAAAAAAAAACTAGTAAAGTGGTACTTCCGGTTGAGGAATTTTGACAGTTAACGCAAATTGACGTATGGTGATACCTAAACGTAATATCAAGTTTCAACTTTTTACGGTTTTTCGTTTTTGAGTTCGTTATGCTGTTCACATACGTACGTACGTACGTACGTACATACATACATACATACATACATACATACATACATACATACATACACATACATTCATACATACAGACATACATACATACATACATACCATACATAGATAACATACATACATACATACATACACACACACACACATACACACACACACACACACACACACACAGAGACCATTTGCTAAAAACCACTTTTTTGGACTCAGGGGACCTCAAAACCCCCTCCGGGGTTTCCGGTGAAAACTCAATATCGCAAAATTTGACACGGTTACAGTACTTCCTCTTACTAGGAGTAAGAGAAAGTAAAAAAAAAATCAAATCTTATGATGTTTTAGGGTTTTCTATTTATGTTCAAAATAAGCTCATTGAGATTGATTGTCGTCTGCCATATTTCTACCACCTTTTGGAACCCAAAAAAAAACAACTCCTGCACAACAGTTTCAAATTTCGGTGAAGTTATTAAATTTTCTCCCATAGATCGAAACAAATGGTGGTCGGGTAGAGGCTAAGTCTAGGCTATAGGGTAGCTACAAAAGACGTTTAATGCCATCAACTTCTTCAATTTTTTTCTTTAGTGTGACAGAAGATGTGTGACCGAACTTTGTCTTGAACGCTGGTACAAAACTTGTTTGTGATTGACCCAAAGCTGAAATGCTATGCTATTTTTGAGTACATAGTATCTAGTTGTTGGCAAAACAAAGGTTTATGGGATGGAAACTTCATTGGAAACGAAGTTCATGATGAATTACTGCTTCATAATTCCAGAAATTGCCCAAAATTGATTTTTTTCTCAAATTGACTTCTTCCACAGACTGAAAATGCTGTTTGACTCCCTTTTTGTACATTTTATATGCAAACTTTAAAAAAATAATTATTGGAGTGTTTTTTGAGAAAATCGCAAAACAATGATCCAGAAGTATGGTCTTTCGTTTAAGGGATTTTAATAATACCTTCCTGTCGGATTAGTTGGTGATTTTCAAATGGAATATCAAGTTCAAACTTGCTGCATTGTTTCGTTTTTGAGTTATATAGTTTTTCATACATACTTTTTTATGTAAACATACAATAGAGAAGAGTAAAGATCGGTGGTATTTCAACAATAATCTGTTAGAAATTGTGAAAGAGTACAAATATCTCGGCGTTACATTAACTCCACATCTTTCTTTTAATCGTCATGTTAATAATAAAGTATCCATAACGAAACTTGCTCTGAATAGTATATGGCACGATTTTATTATTTTCAAAATGTAATTCCTCTTCCAGTAAAATGAAACTGTTGAATGCAATCTGCCGTTCAATCCTTTGTTCCGTCTCTCAAATCTGGGGTTATGAAAAATTTGAACAACTTGAAAAAGCCTTGCGTTTTTTTAATGGAAAATTATTTGCTTTTCCTAAAAGAACTCCTAATTACATGTTGTATTTGGAGACCAACGTAGATCAGATGTTTCTACTTACTCTGAAAATTCATTTTAATTATATCTTCAAACTTTTTAAACTTCCTGATTACTGCCTCCCTAAAATAGTCCCCCTTTGTTGGTCGCGATGCATTGTGGCTTAAGAACTGGAACGCACTGTCTGGCTGAACTCTCATGTGATTCACTTTTTTCTATAAACAGTGTAGATGATTGGCCAAGGCTGTTTAACGTTATATTAGACAAATTACGAAGTAAATTTAGAGAAGAGCTTTGTGAACAAGTTAGTTCCAGCTCACGATTCCTACTCTATAAACAATTAGATCGTAACTTTGACATATTTGACTTCATTAAAGATAAAGCTCAGGGACTGACTTTGGTTGAGTTAAGAAGGCTATTTAAGATCAGAGGTGATTATTGTATTTGAATGGTGCACCAGTATAAGGGAAAATGTAATGTGATCCTTATGTAATGCCCGTGTTAGGGAGGACATTGTTCATTTTATGGCGGAATCCACCTGAGATCCGTCACCTATATGTAGCTTCTGCTACTTTAACTAAAAGTCAGTTTATTGAACTTTTAGAAAATAATTTTCGTCCTTTAATCAAATACGCTCGACATGCCTGGCACTATCGATACCATTTAGTAATGGAATTTAATTTTTGAATTTTTGTGATTTCATATTTTATAATTTTTTTGATTGTTTATTTTGAGTTACAAATTTTATAAGTAAAACTTTATTTTTGTTTCTTTTTCGAATTATTGTTCTTGTTTTTTTCCTTTTTGTCCATGTGTGTGTGTGTGTGTATATTTCTGTTCTATGAATCGACCTCCGGCAGGTGGAATTTTTCCCATGCCGTATATTATCACTTTATCATCTTTGACTAATTATGTAAAATTTTTTTGATATTAAAAAAAAAATACTGATATTAATCTGAGTGATAACTGATAAAATACTGAGTGATATTAAACTGATATTAAAAGGGAAGAGATTAATTTTATTATTTTAGGGATCTCCAACATATTCTTCTTCAAAAAATATCTACAACGCAAAATAAGAAATGAATATCATAAATTAAAAAAAAAATTGATTGCACTGAGAAAAATTAATAATCATTTTACAGAGGACTACAGAATATATAGAAATATATGTGGTCAAGTTATATTGAGAAATGGATAAAAGTTCCAGAAGAGGCCAAGGTATTGTCAGTCAGCTCCGCCCAAAATATTTTTAATCAATCAAACATATATATATATATTTATTTTTATTTTAACTTTACAACATTTTATAGCACAGGACGGGACAAATTTTATTTTAATAAAAAATACAGTTAGATATTTAGATTCAATGTCAATTTACAGTAATTTGTTGATATATTTATGTAAAGTAATTCATTAGCTATAGCAATTAGTATTTATCTAATACAATTTCTATAAAGTATAGATATATATTCTACTATCAAGTATATGAAAGAATAAACAAAGTTTATGCTATAAAATACCCAAGTAATGATATCAACAGGACTTCTAGGTTTTATATAAAAGCATTTTACTGCCCACTTAAACATTCCAACAGTTTTATAACCATCAAATAAATTCTCCACACCTTTCAATGAAGGTCTAAAATGGAAACTGCCGCGCACACTTACACACAAAAGCTATTGTTTACCGGAAAGGTGCCTATCCAATTTATTTAAAGAAGCTAATGAATTATTCATAAGCAATGGTAATATACTTGCGATAGTTTACAGGCCAGCACTCTAGCATCTGCAAAATAGAACTATCATGATACTGTGAAAAACCTATAAAAAAAAAAATTTCAATATAAAATTGAAGGTAAAGTTGAAAAAGAAAAAGGAAAAAGTAAACGGAAAGACACTGTCTTAATAAAAAACGAATATACTCGTAACTTCACCTTAGGTTAACCTGCAAAACTTATGAAGCTATTCATACTAGATCGCTAATTTCAGATCATAGTGGCACTGTATTGTCTTTTTGTTTTTAAACATAAATATCATCAGGGCTGGGTGAGGGGTTAGGTAAGTGGTTAGCGTACTGGACTCCTGGAGGACCGGGGTTCGAGTCCAGTGTGCTGCCCTTAGATTTTTTCTTCCCAAGAGCCCCAAAAGCTCACTGTCCGGTGATGGACAATGTTGTCTGTAACGCGAGAACACTGTCCGGAGCACTGGAAGGCTCTGGGTGCCAATGGCCATAGATGTTGACGTGCCTTAAATTAAAAAAAAAAAAATAGGAACTCATCAGAGGCATAAAATGTAATCTTTTTTTTGGGGGGGGGGGAGCTGGCCTCCTTTGATCATTAATAAATAAATGCAATTGTTATTTACACTATGTGTTTCTCACTTGAGAACCTTTCCAGGTCTGATATAGAAATCAAGAAGCTGGGCCTAGCAAGTGATAGTATCTGCAGATTCTGATGTGAGTTGCAGGAGACTCCAATACAACTGCTGATCAACTACGACGCTATCTTCAGAGCAGAGTTGGGCAAAACGTAATTTCAATTACAATTACGATTACTTACCAATCACTGTAATTTGAAATTGCAGAAAAATAATTACAATTACATATAATTGTAATTGGTAATTGCAATTACTTTGTGAATCATTCTAATTGTAATTGTGGTACACAATTACTGGTTAAGCCAAAGTAATTCAATTACAAAATACAATTACTTGTAATTGTACTTCTGCAATTCCAAGTAATTGTAATTGGTAATTGCAATTATTAACGCCGAAATGGCACTAAAAAAAGTAATTAGATATTAGTCAACGGTAAAAAAAGAAAGGAAAAAAGTCATATGTTAGGAAATAATTTTTATTTATTAAATGCTGACTCACAGGAAATAAACTTACTTACATTAACAAGGTAATTTCTACTGAGAAATATTTATTATTAAATACTTCTTTTTTTCTAATTTAGGGCGCGTCAACATCTATGGTCATTGGCTCCCGGAGCCTTCTCAGTGCAGAAGCCTTCTCCTTTTCAGGAGCCTAAATTAAATTTAGAGATCGTCGATCCACCAAATGAATCTTTAGGCAATCTGACCTTGTCTGCACTCAACAATGTCTTGGCTCAAAAAAATTCGATCTCTCAATTATAATTAATCATTTGACAAAAAATTTCAAGCTTCTACAATTCTTTTTAGTACAGTTTTTCAATCTTTTTTGGTACAAAATTTGAAAGACTGAATTCTCTTGAAATTTTTGCCAGTTGCTTTGATAATTGGGAGATCAAATTTATTTAACCCAAGAGATAATTGAGTGGAAATGTGGCAGAGTTTACTTTTGTTCAATTACTCAATTTTTTTTTGTATTTGTATTTGTAATTCTATTATTGCAACTACAGGTACATGTAATTGTAATTGAATTACTGATAATTGTAATTACAATTACAGAGAGACAGGAAGTAATTGTAATTGAGAGCCTCAATTACAATTACAGTAATTGAAAGAAGTAATTGCAATTACTTAAAACGATTACAGTAATTGTAATTGGATATTACAATTACATCAGTGTAATTGTTCTTTTGGGACCAGTTATTTTTGTATTTTGGGCCATTCAACTGTTTTCCAATTGAAAGTATGTTCCAATTTTACTCATGTAATTGAAGGTGTAATTAAATACTCATGTAATTAATTACTGCCCAACTCTGCTTCAGAGAAGGTTTAAATGCCAGGGTAAATGTTGGAGGAGGATATAACTTCCTTCCCAGATTCTAAGATTACTTAGAGACATTAATTTGAAAGGGAGCTGTAAGCTGAGAAGTCTCCCCCCCCCCATTATCATAAAGCGGCATATTAGACCTCTTTTGGCCGCAGTGCAGTATATCCCATATTGTTGAACAAAAGACACCTTCATATCGGATATATTTGCTAACGTGATTATCGAATATAGTTAACAGAATATCAATTTCCAGCTTTCTGCCATTTTGCCAGCTTCCAGCTTCCCATTATCATCAAATTCGCCCTCACTTCAAAAGCTACCGAATAGAATCACCTTAAATCACATTCACAATAAAATAATAATGATATTTAAGAAGAAAAATATTTTTAAAATTATATCCTGACAAAAACTAAATTCACAATAGTTAGAAAAACAACGAACAAAAGATAGTTAGAAAAACATTGGCCCCGATTTTGAAAGCCGGAAATTCTGCACTCGATTGATCCAACAAGTATTTCCCTCTTGGCGAACACCCAAATCTCTTGTTTAAAGATCAGAACAAACTTTTTTTTTCTTCTTCAACCTCACTGGAGGAGCTCTGCTTTTCTTTACTTGGTGACAGAACCGTTTTTATAAATTATTTTATAGTAATCATTTCTAATAAACTTTGTTAGAATAAATTGTAAATAATGTACTTTCAAATAACTCTTTGTTCAGTTCCTTTTTTTTGGAGCACCTTCTTTAAGTCCCCTTTTTGTAGAGGGTAAGCTGAAATGAAATAAACCTACGTTTCAATCCTATCATAACAATGTTTGTATTGTACTCACAACATTTTCCATAATAATGCTAACAGTCCCAAAGGAGTTTTTGATATTGTAGGGATGGCTTGGTTATAAATAAATAATTCAATGTCTATTTCAAATGTTATCCAATAATTTTTCACTATTTTTGTTTTGATGCTAATACAAATACAAACAGAAATAATTTATACAAAATTAAACATTATTATAACGCTTCTATATAAAAAAAAAAAAAATTAAATATAAATTGAAAACCAAAAAATAAACAAAACTACAATGTCAAATACATACATAGAAAATTGGTAATGCTCTGCAGTTATGACTAAAATGAATGGTGAATACTGTAAAAATCATAACTAATGATTAATTAATGAATACTTCGAATCATGACTAATGAATAAATATCATACTTCTTCTTTTCCTTTTAATAGTGCTACAACCCGGTTGCGCAAGTCTTGGCTTTTCCCCTCCCAACAAGGACCGCCAGTTGTCCCTATTCTGTACTGCCAAATTTCATTTGCATTCTCTAAAGAGAACGCGTGCATCTTCCACAACGCCATCACACCATCTCAACACAGGTCTCTGCCTACTCTGCGAGTTCCGAACAACACTTCTTCTGCCATTTTTTTGGGGGGGTACTTGTCCCCTGATTCATTCTTGTCATATAGCCAGCCCAGCTGTCCAATTTAATAAAACTTACGATGCCAGAAGGTTGCTCTTTGTAGATATCCTTCAATTCTTGATTACTTCTCTCCTCTATGATTACCTTCAGGACCAGTTCTATAAACGTTGGTATATTAAGGTCCTAATTGATAGTGAGAGACTTCTGCTCTTGAGATATTTGTGCAGATCAAAGTAGCATCGGGTGGCAAAGAGGCCTTTTCTTACTATTCTGTTTATTTTCCTATTATTTCTATTTCTGTTTCTTATTATGGAGTCTACAAAATGATCAAATCTTTCTTCTGAGAAGAATGGTATGGGGAAAGATGACCACAGATCGTATGTGCTAGTCTTCGAAACATTTTTATCCGAATTAGTTGGCCCAAAGAAGGTACCTCTCATTCTCTTCAATTTCCATAGTGAATTTTGCGTTCAGAGCATATTGTTCAGTTGTGAAGGGAAACAGGTTACCTTGTCATTCCCATGTGTATAAATTAAATTCATATTTGCGCTGCAACGTTCGAGGGAACCTCTCTTGTGCCTGCTTGCCACCAAAAGTCCATTTCCATCCGGGCTTTTCAGAAGGATAAGTGTTTAAAGTGGAATCTGTCTTGAAATAATTTGCTTAATCAAACTTCTGAGCATTATGGAGGTTACTTTTACTAATTGAATTTACAATACAACAAACATAATATACAATGCAACATAAATATGAAAAGTTAACTATAGCAATTATACATTATTATGTTCATCTAGTTTTTTATTTTTTAATTATAAATCAACATTTACTAAACTAAAGTCAAACGGACTTTTATTAAAATTAAGAACGAAAATGAAATGGTCAGTATTTGATAAACGAAGATTTCTGCAAATATTTAAATTTTAATAACAATATTATTTATAATTTTTCCTAAATTTAATTTGGCTATCTCAGATGTTTAGTTTACAAAATAAACAACAATGGACCTTAAACAATACTTTAATTTATGTATATTTTAAATTATATACATGTCTATTACAATGTAAATGTTTCGGTCAGTTAATGAAATAACCATAGAGGCTAGAACTAATTTGGTTAAAAGGCCATTAACTAGAAAAGTAGGTCAGCTTGTTGTCCTAATTTACTGGTTTCCATACTATTTCCTGAGTTTACTGATTGATATTGTGCTCCATATTATGTTACAGTTATCTGTGAAAGAAAATGGAAACTTGTTCAATATGAAGATAATGGGCTATCTATGTAACTAAGCGCAATGCAACAATAACTGAAGAATATAGATGGCTTAATAAATAAAATAATAGTTTGTCCGACGATCGCAACTACTTTAATAAACGTTTCATTACGAAAGGATAAAAAGAGGGAGAATTGGTGACCAAAATTTAGTGGGCCCTTAAATCATGATTTACCTTAGTGGATTCCAACGTGAAAAACCTTTAAGGGTCCACAAAAATATAAATAAAAAAATTAGCGAGTTCGTTAAGTAACGAGATTTTGGTACTTGTAGAATCAGAATTATTAGTCCAGAAGCGTGATCTTATCATATTTTTCATTAAACAAGGATCTACTTTACCTTGTTAATTGCATTCTCTTCGGATCGTCTGGTAAACAAGGTATTCTAAGGAGGTTGGCTTCATCGAGCCGAAGTAGACTTTTAAATGGTATTTTAAATGGAATGATTGGGTGTTTGAAGAAAGCTAAAGGAGGTGGCCAGTAAGTTCTAGTAAGAATTGCAACATCACAATTGAGCGAGAATTACAGGGAGTGGGGAAAAGTGTACATCACGTGTTGTCGTCGCATTGTAAGGTTTTTTTTTCTGGTTGCACTTTCAGTAACTGCTAAATAATCTGTTAAAATGGCTGGACCGTTTCATTTATTATTATTAAACCGGGTGCCTAGTGGCATGGGACCTAAGCCTATATAGCTTTTATCCTCCCCGATACCCCTCCCCCCAATTCAGCCCCTCAAATAATCTCTATTGGCCTACCGGTCAATCTAAAATATCCCAATATATCCTTCAACTCCAACTCAACCAGACAATCCTGCGAGAGTGGTACCCTCCCAAATACACTAAACCTAGTACCAGCGAAACGGGGACAATGACATAAGTTGTGATCCACCGTTTCCCTAACTCCATCATCACAGTTCTGATAAATGAGACTAGACGTCCTCCCTATATTAAACAAGTGACTAGACACCCAAGCGTGTGCAGTCACTACCCCAACCAAGGTCCTCAGGCCTGTCCTACTAAGGGACAGGAGGTAATCCGAAACTCCCTGCTTGGGGAGTTCCTTTTATAAATCTCTTAGCTTGGAGGCAACCCTGCGTGTCCCCCCAGCATTTCTCCAAGACTCTCGTCTCCCAAAGGCTAATCTGTTTATCGCGAAACCTCTTAGGGACGGCAAGGGCTGGTTCAGGACCACAGAATGGTAATGATGATCCCTCCCTAGCCAACTGATCCGCCCTCTCATTGCCCTCTATTCCCGCATGTCCGGGTATCCAATAGAGACGCACCTTACCCCTCCAAGCCAAAGCGTTAAGCCTTCTCCTACATTCT
>JAAEAF010012951.1:0-38871 GCA_011037195.1 Triatoma infestans
TGATGAATGCCAAGTAATTGAATAAATATCTTCATTGTTTTATTACTTTCTTTTACTTCAATAAAAAGAGTAATTAATCGCGATCGTGTCAAATTTTTAAAACTAGATTCCTCACCAGAAAAATATATTTTAAGCTGCTATGATGTAAAAAAAGGTTTTTTTTTTTGCATATGGTTTGTTCGTATATATTATATTATGTGTGTGTGTGTGTGTGTGTGTGTGGAAAAATATTTTAAAAATGAACAAAATCTCTGGGAGCTAAAACTTAATATTCCGTTTAGGCAACACGAACCTGTCAAACGGAAATGCACCTTTTAATTAATTTTTTCCATTTTTAAGTTCTATACGTAATAAATGCATTGCTGAAATTCTGGGTTTGATGAAAAACAGAAGGCGTCTTTACAATTACAACTTTACAGAAGCGTCTTAAAGTTACGGCATTTTGTCGAAAATACGACCAAAGTTTTTCTTTAAACTTTTTATTTTTTAGAACTATTGACTTTAAGAATGTTCTTGAAAAACCTGTCATGTTAAGTCTAAATTGTCCTTTCATGTTTTATTGTGAACTGAACATGTTCATGTTTTCATGTGTAGTGAACAGCATAGCTCACAAATGAAAAATCGCAGCAAGTATAAACTTAACATTCCATTTGTGTATGACCATGGGATTCGACAGGAAGTTATCTGTCAGAATTACTCAACCGGAAGTACCAATGTCACTGAATGGATTTTTCATTTTTTTTTTTTCAATTTTTTCAAAAAAGGGCTTCAACGATTTTCTTTCAACTTAGTATTCTATGGTTTTCTAGATCTCAGGGTCTCCGAAAGGAAGTAGATACAATTAAGCCTCAAGGGCTCATTATGCTTCCCGAATGCACACTCTTATATCAGCCCTGTCCAATTAATGCGTAAGGTGTCAGTGCCCTATCGGTCATCTCGCCTAAAAATAGAACAATAAATAGGATGAAGACAATAAGATAAGGCTCATTATGCTAGCATCTTTAATCTTCGGCCGAAGACCAAAATACTACATCAGCAGGAAAGGAAAGTTGATGGGTTTTCACTTTTTCTCGGGGAAATGGTTGTGATGTCCCCCATGGAGCAAATGTCGCTCCTAAAAAATCAAGAAAAGAACCCGGCCGGTGTTTACTTTGGGTTCATCAGAGGAAACTAGCTTGGGATTAGAAAAGAAGCATACAAGATGCCCCGAATAATCTCACTTAGAATCAGGACAAGCTTGATGTCGAGAGATATCTTCGATTCCAAGTTCGCCACAAGAAATCCAGCGCCAAACTTGAAAAAAAGAACAAAACGTCAAAATTCCTACACAGAGGATATGCTACGAGTTAATTCTATTTTAGCGTTTCGTTCGGAGAGCTCGATTCGTCCATCAGATTTCGTCCTTAACTCACTTTTCCCTCCCTTCCCCCGAAAATAGGTTTAATATGTGTAAGGAGTCAGTTCAGTGAACGGGAAAAACCGCTGAGTCGGCAGCTGAAATTGTGCTAGAGCGCTACGTGTCAGGCTGACGCGGGCAGTCAGTTGGCGAGTGGCGTGGTATGTGGAACTGAGAAAGGCAATGAAATGGTGTTCCAGCGCAATCCTGAGAAGTACGAGTGTGTGTGTGTGTTGTGTGTGAAGGGTCGACTTACGGGTCAAGTTAACCCCGAGGGCGGGATAAATAGAAGCTTAGTAGACTGTGTAGGGTGTGGTGACGTGTATCCGGTGGAGTAGTTGCAGGTAGTAACTGGTGATTGATTAGCGAGTAGGTCTATGGGCTTGGTGAATATCTTGTTGTAATATTTGTATCTTATATTTGTAAATTCGGGTTGAGTGTTAGTTAGGTAAGGGGGAGAATTACTGTAGTTAAATATTTAGGAAATTGTAGAATTTATTGTATTAAGTAGATTATAAGGAGGACAGGATTAGATTGGGTGGGGTGTAGAGAGTTGGAGCTGGTGGAGTAGTTGTAAGTAGTAAAATCGGGGTTAGATAAGGGATTAATTATATGGTTACTTAGTAATTATATGGTTGTAATATTTTGTATTTTTATGTGCAAAATAAATAATTGGAAAAAGCGTAATTTTGTCGAAGGTTGGTTCATTGCCCTGTATCCGAACCTTACAATATGCGTTAGCATAATGAGCCTTCCAACTGTAACCTGGAATGCCTCATTGCCACCACACTACCCCTGGAGCGAAAGACTTTATCTTATGAGCCACTATGCAATGATCTCCTTATAAATGCAGTACAAGTCAGAGTACCCGCCATTATTCATTCACTGAAGCTTTACGGCATAAACATAAATATAAGAATTTTGATGTTCACTTTTTGATTGTTAGAATATAAAAGCTATCTGAATGTATCTAAATTATAGATTAGCGGGGCAGTGCCTCTTCAATTCCCATCAAATCTTGACAGTTATTATGCTAGCATTAAAGCAGATCGTCGAAGCCGTCTTCGAAAAACTCAGAAATCTATTCAGTATAGTCGCAATTCCCGAACTAGGAATTCTAGTCTTTCATTTAATGGACACTAATATTATGCAGTTCATAGAACCGCAGATTATACTGAAAGACACTTTGGTGGAAAAATTGCATTGCAACTAATAAGAGGAAGTATTGCGAAGTATTACCAGATTTTCGAAATTGAGTTTTCACCGGAAATACATGTTTTGGGGTCCCCTGAATATGAAAAAAACGTGTTTACTAAGTAAATGGTCTGTGTGTGTGTTAGCATATCTCAAAAATGAAAAATCGTAAGAAGCTCAAACTTAATATTATTCCGTTTAGGTACTACCTAAACAAACAAGAAGATTTCCGGCAAAATCCATCAATTGGACGTGCAACTTCACTGAATGTTGTTTTTTTTTTTTCCGTTTTTCGTGATTTTATCGAAAACGGTTCTAACGTTTTTCTTTAAACTTTGTTTATTATCTATCACTTTTATTTGAAACTGTGATGTAATAGCAAGAAGAAAAAAGATATAATTTTTAAATGAATTATAAATCTAAAAATTATAACTAGTGGTACCAGCCAGCCGCTATCTGCAGGTCAAGAACCGCGGCAAACAAAAACCCTTTCAAACAAGGGTCAATACACAGCCAAAGAAACGCCGCTAAACCCTTTCAAACGGGGGTCATTAAACGGGCAATGTACAGAGGCCACCTGGCCTGTATTTCCTTCATACAAGGGTCACTGAACACTCAAGAGGCCACCTGGCTACCATCTATTAACAAACAGTCTTTGTTAACCACCGATAGGCCACCATCTGTCGCCACCCTGGTCACCGACCTGCCTAGAGTCAACATATTGCAAGAGATGTCTTAGTGTGGCACGTACGAGGGTGGTTTGAAAAGTTCTCGGAATCACCGCTAGATGTCAGTGCTAGAGCAACGAAGTTCCCGCGCAATAATCACACATCCTTTGTGAGTGAACACGTGGCGCGTCAGTGCTCTTGCTCCAGGAGAGTGGTAGTGACGACTCTTTGTTGCTGTTCCCACGTAGTGATTTGTGACAATGGAAAAAACTGAGATTCGAGCAGTGATTAAGTACTTTGTAAAGAAAGGTATGAAAGCAAAGGAAATTCATGCCGACTTTCAGAACACACTGGGGGACTCTGCTCCTTCATATTCAACTGTTGCCAAGTGGACCAGCGAGGTTAAATTTGGTCGGGAGAGCTTAGATGATGATCCGCGTAGTGGACGGCCAAAAAGTGCTACGACCCCAGAATTTATCGCAAAAGTGCATAAAATGGTCATGGAGGATCGTCGACTGAAAGTGCGAGAGATTGCTGAAGCTATAGGGATGTCATCTGAACGGGTATATCACATTTTAACCGAAGAATTGGGAATGAAAAAATTATCGGCAAGATGGGTGCCGCGGCTCTTGACATTGGACCATAAACGCACCAGATTGGAAATGTCCGAACAAAGTCTGGCCCGGTTTCAGCGCAACCAACAAGATTTTTTGCGCCGGTTTGTGACTACAGATGAAACTTGAGTCCACTACTATACCCCAGAGACAAAACAGCAGTCAAAGCAGTGGAAACATGCTGAGTCACCACCACCAAAGAAAGCAGAGTCAGTACGTTCGGCCGGAAAGGTCATGGCCTCAGTTTTCTGAGATGCAAAAGGCATTCTGCTGATAGATTATCTTCCTACTGGCCAAACAATTACGGGGCAATACTATGCAAACCTCCTAGACCAATTACAGGAAAAGATACGCGAAAAAAGGCCTGGTTTGGCTTGCTTCCTTGGAAGAAAGCCATCTTTCATCAGGACAACGCCCACCCGCACACAAGTGTTATTGCCATGGCAAAACTTCATGAACGGAGGTACGAATTGTTGCCACATCCACTTTATTCACCGGATTTGGCACCATCAGACTTTCATCTCTTCCCCAAGCTGAAAATTTTCCTCGGTGGACGGAGATTTCCTACAACGGAAGAACTGACAGCCGAATTGGAGAGCTACTTTGCAGGCCTGGAGGAATCTCATTTTCGAGATGGGATAAAGGCATTGGAACATCGCTGGACCAAATGCATTATTCTACAGGGAGACTATGTTGAAAAATAAAAGCAGTTCACCGAGGTAAGACACTTCTTTCTAGTACATTCCGAGAACTTTTCAAACCAACCTCGTACTTACACATCTGTCAATGTGTGAGTGATACCAATATAAACTTCGCTCCACAGGAGGAGGGTATCAGTTATCGATCAGTCATAGACCAGTATCAAATCAGTCATACACGAGATATATATCAGTCATAGTTCACGTCAGTTCAAGCAGTTAAGCTTCACACATATCGAGCGCGTCCCTATTCAAGGTTTAAACATTACATCTTTAATATTTATTTATAGATGTGCATTTATAGTTCATATTTCATAATTCATTTATAGTTGTGCATCTTAGTTCATCTAATTTCAAACACTTTAAATTAATTGTTAAAATATAGTCTATTTTCGTAATTCAGTAGTTCGTATTTCGAATAACAACTCTCTAACTAACAATCACCTATTCATCACTTCAACTCCATATTCAAGACAACTGATTCCTATGTGTCAAAACGTTTTCCAGAAGAAATTGATTTTTTTGGGGATTCCAGGGGAACAGTAGCGTTATGCTTTCTTCTAAAGGTATCATTTCAGTTATAATATATGGTTTTTACCACTTACGTAATATTAAAACGCATTAGAAGCATTGATAGAATTTCAAATTTTGAAAAAAATTGGTTTACCCGTAAGTGTTATTTTATAGAAAATAGGTTTTTGAGTGTTTTTTTTATATTTTCTTGAAAACGGTTTACAATGATTTTCTTTAAACATATAATTGCATAGATAGAAACGTAACACTTTTATTTAGTATTCTTAGAAGAAATCAAGAAGGAGGAGGAGGTGGCGAAAAGAGCTCGTCTCTGGAACACCATCCCGGGACTGAGGCAGGACAAGGTCTGTCTGGGTGGGCATTACCAGGAAAGGTCGAAAGTCTCCATCAATCTGAGTAAGAACAGGATCCGTATTCTTACAGGATTCCTTACGAGGCATAGCAGACTCAGGGGACACCTAATGAAGATTGGCCTAGAAGATGATGGCACATGCAGATTCTGTGGAAAGATGGAGGAAAATCCAATATATCTCCTCACAGACTGTGACGCCGTCATTCAAAGAAGATTTAGTAGTTTGGGCCGTTAGCAGATAGGGGAGGAGGAAATATCCACCCTAGAACCTTCCGGGATTTTGGCATTCCTAAGGGAGCTCAACCTAGAGAGGGTGTGTAATAGCAAGCAGAGAAAAGACAGGCCCTCTCTGGTACTCTATAGCTTAAGCAGGCTAGAGTGGGAGAACCTGTGTATTTAAGCCAGTGGGAATCTATCTAGATCTATCAATCAGATTCAACCATACATCGCATCGTGTCATATCTCTACTTCCACTTTTTATTCACCAATATAATGGAGTTGTTAAGGAGAGAAATTGGATTTGATTGAATAAACGAGATATGAAGACACTGTTATAATTTGGCTATAAGTTTACACAAACTGCACTGGACTTTATAATGAAACTGTAGGAACATAATTGTTGCATTTGTGCAATTGCATTTTAATCTTTATTATAATTGAAATTTAGAATAATTTTTAATTAATAGTATTTATAAATTTTTTTGGTTGATTGGCTCTCTATAAATCGATTATGTGCATTTTTTTATCGAATCAAATTAGAAGGAAGGCAAGGAAGGTAGCAATTATTAAGTACAATAAGAATACGATACTGTGTTTACTACATGGATATTTCTATGTGATAGAATTTTTAGTGAATTTTAAGTCTGTAAAATTATAATACATAAGAAGTTAAACTGTGTTTTTTGTTTAGTGAAGTAAAAGAAACACTAAACCTATTAATAAAAGAAACACTAAAAAACTGATAGAATAAAAGATGGGAGTAGAGATATGACACGATGCGATGTATGGTTGAATCTGATTGGCAAATCTAGATAGATTCCCACTGGCTTATATACACAGGTTCTCCCACTCCAGCCTGCTTAAGTCAGAGAATACCAGAGTGGGCCTGTCTTTTCTCTGCTTGCTATTTCAGTGCTGTAGACGAGCTAGCTCATCCTCGGCATCAGAAGGGGTACAATAGATCATAAAATGGTCGCAGTACAGAACCTGGGGGGGGGGAATACTTTTATTTGAAATATTTTTAGGCAAAAAAAAACTTACCGGAGATCAGTGAGTTAGTTTAAAATTAAATTTAGGCAAGCTTACTTAGTTTTGACATGGAGTGCTCCACATAAGCCCACTCAGGTATATAAGTTCCCACTAGCATTTCTGTGACCAGCCAAACACTAAACATTGTAACGTTGCAATTTTAATGGAAATTTTTTTGTTTTATTAAATTGTATTAATTAGAGCAAGAGAAAGTCATGTGAGTGTTTCACACCTGGTTTTTTTTTTTAGAATATTAGAAAAAATAAAATCATTAGAGCTGTTTTTGACAAATATCACGAAACTCTAATAAAATCTGATTTTCTAATCACTTTAACCATACTTACGGTTATGGATCTGTTTTCTTTTTTCTTCTCTATTTTAATAGTTATATAGTTGGTATAACCGTAACGAATATTATACACGATCAAAATACTTTAAAGAAACTAATAAATTTTAAGCATTACTGCTGAAGAAAAAAATATACGAAAATTTACGGGAGGGGGAAAAAAATATCGTATGAATGATTCATAACAAATATTATTTTAAGTTATTATTATTAATTAGAAAGGTATCCATTCACAAATAAGAGTGTTAATTTATATTAAAATTTTTGCAAATAAATTCTCATTAAAAATATATATGTAGCAAATTGTTGTATAGCCAGGAATAATTATGGTTGAAAGTGGGAAGGTTGGTAATATTGTTTTGTGTTCAATGAGTAGAACTAGCCATGCAAATAATAGTAATTACAAAACTAACCAAAGTCAATTGGAATGTGTTATAGGAACTTATGTTATAGTAACACTGTTAAATTAACTAAACATATAAATTCTTTTAAGTTATTATTGTATTATTCTACATTAATCAAATAGTTTAAAATTAGGTATAAAAGTTTATTTGATAGGGTAATTCAAGTTTATTACTCTATATTAGTATACGAGGAAGAATTTCGATCACATCAAACTTTTGAAATTGTGTTTTCACCGGAAATTCGACGAAATCCCCTGAGTACGAAAAACGTTTTTAGTAAATGCCTGTGTTTACGTGTGTGTTTTACCATCTACATAACATTAATATTACATATTCGAAGCAATTATAGATTTCTTCTTCAAGGTATTTCCCTAATCAGGGTTCCTTGCACCAAGTAACCATATAACCTTATTGTGGGCGTCGTTCGTACATAAACCTCGCGCAGCCATGATTTCTGAGAGATGCGTGATCTAACTATCGCGAGGTCTGCCTCTTCTCTGCTTACGAGGGGGTTGCCAGTTAAGAGCTTTTTTATACTTACTTTTTACAGAGAGAGTCATATTAATGTATCACACCAGAATGTTACTTTCTCTTATTCATAGTATTGTAGTAAGTACTGTAAATCGTGTCAAATTTCCGAGTTTTCACCGGATATACACGTTTTGCGGTCTTCTGAGACCAAAAAAGTATTTTTTTTTTTTAAATGGTCTATGTGTGTGTGTGTGTCTCAAAAAACGAAAAAATCACAGAAAATTCAAACTTGATTTTTGTTTTGGTTAACAGGCGACAATATATTATCTGACAAAATTTCTCAAGACCAGAAATAAGTACCACATTACTGAATGTTTTTTTTTCGTTTTAGTATTTGCGATTTTCAAGAAAATTGATCCAATGATTTTCTTTAAACTTGTTTTATCAATTACAAAATACTAAGACTGCAAAATTACATCACTCATGCGTAAGGCATATCCATATCACAATAATTTCCATTCATATATTCGGTTTGCTACGGTCTCCTTTATGACTGTTGTTGGGGATTATCGAGGATTGTCTCATAAGGCACATGTATACATATATACACCTCCTCCAGAAACCCATTTCCGTTGCATTCTAGCTTTGACTGTCCATGCCTTGGATCCATACAATATCAGGCTTTCTACTAAAGAGGTGTGAATTTTATGCTTTGTGGGGATGCTAAAATCACTGAGTGTAACATCCGTGTTGCAGCTCTGCCCTTTACAATTTTGTCCTTAATATCCTCGATACAGGTACCGTTTTTACTTATAACTGAACCTAGGTACCTGACGCTTGATCAATAATCTCCCGCTATCCAAACAAAGGTCAGGTATACGTGGTTGACTAATGGCAACGTATTCGCATTTCTCTAGATTTACATCTAGGCCCCATTTCGGACATTCCTCCATAAGTTTGCTTACCATGTACCTAGCATCTTCCTCGTCCTGCGCGACAATGACCAAATCATTGCCATAGCTCAGGATATAAATGGTGATATCATCTACGGGAAAACCCATTCTTAGATATATTAATAACTAAGATATAGATAATTATAATAATAATAATTCTTAGATATAGATTTCTAAATTTGAAAAAAAAATTGGTATAACTGGAAATTTCCAAAGCATCGAAACACATTATCAAAATCACGCTTGGTTAAGCGGAAGAGCCATTCTAGCTGCTAAAAATGTCGACGTACTCGATATGAACATCATTCTAAACAGAATCGTAGGTGAAACAGTGACACACGAATCCATTGACTCCGTGAGGGACCAAAGAGAAGTAGTGAATTTTCCAACGGAATTTCATAATTCAATCGATGTTCCCGGATTACCGCCTCACATTCTAAATTTGAAAATTGGAATGCCAATTATACTCCGAAACATCAATCAGGCCAAAGTTATGCAATGGTACACGATTAGTAGTTAAAAAATTGATGAATAATCTAATTGAAGCAACGTTTCTCATTGGCCCTCATAAAGGTGAAGACGTACTACTTCCACGAATACCACTTATTCCGACAGATATGCCGTTCGAGTTCAAACGACTTCAATTTTCAATACGCCTTGCGTTCGCTATGACTATCAATAAAGCGCAAGGACATACTTTGCAAGTGTGCGGTTTGAATTTAGAAAACGAATGCTTCTCTCATGGGCAATTATATGTCGCATGCTCTACAGTCGGTAACCATCTGATCTTTATGTTTATGCAGAAAACGGACAAACAAAAAATGAAGTCCATTCACTAGCTTTAAAATAAAAAAAGGCTTTCAGTTAAAAACATTTTTGCTTTGTTTCCTTTCAGTTTACAGCAACGCAAAGTACGGTATTAAATTGAATGATGTGTTTTGTTGCAGCTAGTACAATTATAATAAATGAGAAGAGAAAGTGATGTGAGTGTTTCACACAAATTTTTATTGTTTGTATTTTTGTAAGGAACATTTTGTTAATTTCTTTTTATAAAAAAAAAAAAACAATCTGGATATGAGACAGTTTAAGTCTTAAATATAAAAAGTTATCAGATGTGCCGGCATTTTTATTAAAATTCTTAGAAATCTGTTATACTTCATAGAAAATGATACCAATCACTTTCAAGTGAAAATAATAAAAATTCCTGGAGCATAAAAAATTATTGACATATAAATGTTGACAGTAGCAAAAGGCAATTGAAAGTTAGAATGGTGAAAGGTTGAATACTAATGAAGCAAAATACGAGTATAATTTGGTTCAAGTTAACATATTGGAATTTGTTAGTATAAAGAGGGTATAGGAACAAATTCTATTATTAATTAAACAGAATTATTTCTATATTATTTTAGAGTATTGATTTATTAGTATAATTAGTAAATATTTATGAAGTAGTTATGTTCCAGAAGCTTCTTTTTTGAAGTACTCATGTCCCAGACGTCTCTTTTTTAAACTACAAATATTGCTCTTTTATTTTCACTTAATGCAGAAGTTATTACGATAGTGTCAAATTAAGTATTAACCAGAAATGCATGTTTCAAAATCTCTTAGTTCTAAAAAAATGTTGGTGTTTGTTTGTGGGTGTTTTTATGGGTTCATATAATGTTTGTCGCCAAAAATCGCAGAAAGCTCCATGGCAGCAGCATTTTGGGATCTGACATGAAGATTTCGGTTAAAATCCTTCATCTGGAATTGCGACTTTACTAAGAAGTTACAGAATTTCATTTTTCGAAAACGCTTTTAATGATTTTCTTCAAACTTCGCATACTAGCTTCACAAATCGAAGCCTGTTACTTATTTGAAAGTGTTTTCTTGGAAAATTAATTTTTTGGGCAGATTTCCCTCTAAAAAATTTTTTTTTTAAATATATTGTTCTACAAATAAAATACAGAGTAAAAATTAAATATATTGAAAAAGTACGAAGTTTACACAAAATCAATTGTCCGATAGGTGAATTCTTGGAAAAGATTTTCCACTTTCACTAGATTTTCTCTAAAACGGTTTCAAGATTTTCCTAAAACTTGAGATACTGGATGTCGCAACGGAAATGCAAGACGTTTCAACTTTTTTTGTAACCTCCCCCCCCCCCCTAATTTTGTCTGAAATTTTCAAATATGTTATCAGCATTTCTTTAAGTGCTACAAAATAGCGGATCCCGGTACTAAATTTCTTATCTAATGGAACATGGGATCTTATTGCAAATTTGAAAAATAGAATATTTTTTTTTTTCATGAAAAATGATACCAATTTTAATATGGTTGGATTAATATTACGCATCCTATATTCATTTTGATTTAATGAAGAATGTGTTAATAATTATTAGATACTAAAACAATAAAATTATCTTTTTAACAAAATAGATATTCAAATTGCCGATCATCATTTTATATACACCCTCGCTTTGAAACCCCTGTAGTGAAAGAAAGAAGTGAGAATGAAATGAAAGAAAATAATAGTTTTTAAAAATAGTTTAGAATATTTTATAGTTTGAAAAATAGAATTTTGTTAATATTTTAAATGTATCTTAGTGCAGTGAAAAGAGTCAGGTACTATAATTTAAGGTCATTGCTATTAAATAGACAAAGCTACAAGAATCCGTTAGGTTAATACAATGCCACTTGGCCAACTGTTTTGTAAGAGCAGGGCATTCTTTAGACAGTCAGCATTCTGCTTTCAAACGAAGACAGTCTGAAACAGACATTCAAGCCAGAACACTTGCTTCAGGAATCCCTCTCTTAAACTCAGTGCCAGTGATAAAGATTAGCATTTATTCTAAATTAACAATTGATTTATTAATATATAGTTGTGAATATTGTAAAGCATTTAAATTCACTTAGAGAATATATTTATTTCAAAAACAGTGGTCTCTCTTGATTATTTCTAATACTTCTCTCTTAAAATATATACACACAAGCTCTTTACAAAACCGCTCACGCCACAAGCTACCACTACACTACAACACATCACACCAATAACATTTCACCCCACTCATTTTCAGATGGTCCTACAGGCCACCAGAAATTCTATCCTGTAGTTGTACAACTGAAGTTATCGGATGTAGATCACAAACACGGGCTTTTTAAGTGACTAACTTCCAATCCTTCCAATTCTAAGTCCTTCGTCGAATTACAAACGCCCCATTTTATGTTTCTAATATTACCCCCCCATAACGACCTTAATGTTCCTCTTTTGTATTCCAATTAGTCACCGACATTTCCAAATGCCGTTACCGAAAATTCCATGATTCCACCACTGCCCATCCTAATCCCCTCGTTCAGAGACTGTCCACACCTACTATCCCAGACAACCCCCAAAACGGCTGGGCCATCTCAGTGGTCAGTGAAAGTTAAATAGTATTTGGGAGCAATTCCACTGAGAAGTATCTCCCTTCAAGTTCCTCAAGCTATGTACGCCCCTACAGTCAGTGCTAACATATTTACTTATTTTGTAGAATACATAGTGAATTTCTATTTAAAAAAAAAAACAACTAATAACTGCCCGAACAATATTGTTAGAGATGGATGAAGGAATTGGAGTCTCTTGGTAGTCTACAATAGGGTAAAATATAGGCAGTACTTATGTTTGACAATTATTAATTATTATTGAGTGTGGGGAGGAACCAAGCGCTACGCTATCCAAAGCTCTTCTGGATCCATTTAGCTATCCCAAAGATCGGAGCATTCTCAGTGCTTGACGGCCTCCGAATAGTGTTCTCTCGTTATAGGCGCACTCTCCATCACCGGACAATGAGCTGTAAGAGGCTCTTAGGAAGAAAAAAATCTAAGGGCAGCAACTAGAGACTCGAACCCGGGACCTTCATGTGGCTGGTCCAGCGCGCTACCAGTGAGCTAATCCCTTCCCTTATATATGTTTGACTAAGAACCAATATTAAGGACTATTATATATACAATAACCTTATGATACCTTTATGTGAGCAGCCTGCTATTTGCGGATGACCAGGTAGTACTGGCACAAGATGTGGATTATATGCTGGGAAAACTAAGCGAAGAATACGAGGCCCCCAAAACTGAACATCTCACTGAAGCCCAGGACAAGATAGAGCTCGGCCCTGATCAGCTAAAGATAACACGCAGCTTCAAGTATCTGGGATCCATAGTCGAAAAGGGAGGTGGTTCGAGATTATTGGTGGACAGAAGAATAAGGGAAGGGAAAAGAGTAATAGGACTGCTTAATACGGTGCTCTGGAGTAAAAATATTTCAATGAGCACTAAACGTCTTATATACTGCACCGTTTTTGAAAGTATGATTCTATACGGTGCAGAAACCTGGACTTTTAATAAGCATGAAAGAAGAAGACTGTTAGCCATCAAAATAGACTATTGGAGAAGATCGGCAGGGAAATCCAGAAAAGATAGAGTTAGAAAAGATGGATGTCAGAAATGAGCTATAGCTAAATGATAATATCCTTCAGGCGATAGAATTAAAACAACTGAAATATTTTGGACACTTACTTAGAATGGATGATGACCGAATACCGAAGGCAGTGTTCGACTGGGAAATAGAAGGAAGGAGGAAGAGAGGGAGACCCAGAACAAGGTGGAAGGAAGAAGTTTAAGAGACTATGACCAGATACGGTCGAACAGAATCGGATGTTCATGACACAGACAAATGGAGAAACCAGCTTGAGTCGAAAGGACTTACGTAAAGTAGAATACCTCAAAATATATATATATATATATATATATATATGTATATATACAAAATATTAAGGCCATTAATATATACTATATTAAGTACATCAACTAGAGTATAGGAAACATTTCAGGTTTGAACCAAATTTACCAGTTATAATTTTAATATTGCTTTTAGTGTGAAGGGTCTAAAGTGTTTAGTGCTAGATTATAAGTCCTTTTGAGGAGACATTTTATTTCATCTTAAATTTTACTGTAATTTTAATGTTAATAAATATCTAATACAATGTCTCAAAAGAATCTATTAATAATGTTAGATAAGGGTTGAGTCCCTGGCTGCTATTCATTACAAGCAATTTATCAAGTACAACAGGTGTGTGGCGCATTACATTAGACTTTGCCACAACTTGACTAATTTGGTGATCAAAATCTTCTTCTAATGATCCAGAGTGTTTCATCTCCAGTGATTATCCAAGTCTATAAGATATTTTCACAATAATAACAGAATACTCCTGAACGAAATAGAAATTATGTAGTGGCGTATTTGAGGGGGAAAACAGAGATAAATTGTAGGCGAGAAAGGACATTACCTTAACCCTGATATACTAACTAAAAAGTAGAGGTACTGCAAGGGCTTTACATTGACTGGTAGGAGAATAGAAATGACAGACTGAATTGGCAGAGTGTTGGTGATGGTGTTGTTTTCTTGAAGACTGGGTGTACAAAGACTGAATTGTAGACTGATTGTTTTAGTCTAGCTTCTATATGCCTGCTAAAAACTTCCTCTACTTCTCCTTCCATATTTCCTATGAGTTGAGGTAGGTCACTGTCCGGTAATAGGCAGTGTTGTCTGTATCTAGAGAACACTCTCGGGGGCCGGCATTGTACTGAGAATGCTTCGGGACGCACAATAGATCTTTCAGATCGCACTACAAAAATCCTCTACAACAGACTTGTCTTATCTTTGTCAATTTAATCTAATCTCTTCAGTTTTGCCGTAATGCATGGCTGAAGATTGTGTAGCCGCCTAACTGTAAAAGATATATAATGTACAGGATTGGCCAAAAGAAACGTCCAATGTTGTTTATTTACTACATATTGTTTTGTATAAAATTTCATTTTTTTTATATATATATAAACCAATATACGAAATTCCAAGAAAATCGTTGGAGCCGTTTCGAGAAAATTACAAAAAAACAAACTAAAAACCACATTCAGTAAAGTGGCACTTCCGGTTGATGGATTTTGTGTGAAACCTTTGTGTACAGATGCGGTGGTAGTAACTGAACCGAATACCAAGTTTAATCTTATTTTTTAGGTTTTTTAAATTTTTGTTTTTAAGAATTTTGTTCACACAGACTCATTTGCTAAGAACAATTTTTTGCGTACAAAACATATACAGGATGTCCCAAGGTATATGGGTAACGACTTTTTCTCGTAAACTAAGATAGCTAGAAAAAACCTGAAAAATACGTGTCCCCGTAGTTTTTTTTGTTAGAAATCCAAATTTAATTTGTAAATTTGTTTTGGTGCTTCCAGAAGCGAGATACAGGCACCAACTTCATTTTTTCAAATAGGGAGATTTGGTTTGGATTTAAGAAATAGATTCCTCTATTTTTTGTAAGAAAAATTTACTTGAACGGTTTTTTTTTCTTTGAGCGATATTTTACATAAGAGACCACCATTACCATTAGAGATGTATTTCTTTTTGGCAAGGAAAAAGCATGTGTATGCATCTCTAATGGTGGAAGCCAGTTCGTGCAAGATCTGTAATAATTAATGAGGAGTAAAATTTATAATAGAATAGTACTTTTCTTCTTATTCAATCAAAAAAAACCGTTATAATATCATTTTGAAATTTCTTATAAGAATCATGTTTTCATTAATAATTTGTAAAATATCACTCCCAGGAAAAAAAGCGTTCAAGTAAATTTTTCTTACAAAAAATAGAGGAATCTATTTCTTAAATAAAAATCACACCTCCTCATTTGAAAAAATGAAGTTGGTGCCTATACCTCGCTTCTGGAAGCACCAAAACAAATTTGCAAATTAAATTTGGTTTTCTAACCAATAACTACGGGGACACGTAGTTTACCCGTACGAATAATTTCAGTTTTTATTCTAGCTATCTTAGTTTCCGAAAAAAAGGCGTTATCCAGATACCTTGGGACACCCTGTGTTTCCGGTGAAATAGTAATTTCGAAAATTTGACACGATCCGAATACTTATTAATAACAATTACACATTGTAAAAGTTTCCAGCTTGAAACCAAATTCAGGTGTAAAAGAAAAGTAGTAGTGATTACAGCGCTATCTTATGATTATTTTTCTAATGTATGATCTCTCTCTCTCTCTCTCATACGCTGCGACAATTATAGTAGGCGCTTAAAAATGATTGTGTATTGGTTGTATGTGTTTATTTATTCTGGACAAACAATTATTATAAATAATAAGATTATTTTATATAACATTTTGTCGGAGTATATGCATATTTGTTGCAAATATTTTGTATTTTAAGTGCTCCTCTGATAATATTTTCCCAAAGCCCTGTAAGAAACTTTTATCCGAACTTCATCTTACACAAAGTATTTTCTGTTTTAGTTCTGCTTTGCGATATCATATAGAAAGGAAAACCAACGGCAGTATGAATTGAGGGCAAATACAGAAAGGGAATGTAAAGCTTGGATTGAAGCAATTTCAGAGGCTAGGTTAGTATAAAAAAATCATTTTTATTATTATTAGTTTGTTTTTTATTTGTGATCATTCTTCTAATACTTAAATCACTTCTTAAAAAAAAAAATATCATCCAAATTGTAAATGTTTATATTGAGATGTTTGCTCATATATTAAAGATAAATAAAGACTTCCAAAATACTCGGTTGTAATTCCCCCTTTATCATTCTTAATTACATTTTCCTTTTACATAGCTTTTGCAATTCAGATGAATAAGTAAAAAATTTTCGATGAGGTTTTTAAAAATCTTAGATCTATTGCCGATACGTTACGTATTATTATATGTATGTTCGTTGCAGAACCGTTCCCTAGTGAAAACTTCAAGAACATCTTTTTGTAGATACCAGTTTTTTTTTTTCGGATTTCGCAGAAATGTAATGCTCTGTGTAGGATTCAAATTGTGTTAGTTGTGTTCTCCTTGTGGTAGATGTGAAAAAAGAAAGAATTGAAGAGAAATTTAGGAGAGTAAGTAATAAACTTACCAAGGAGCGGACCTAAATGAACATGATACGGAATAACCGAGAAAATAGGAGCAGCGAGCGGGCAGGTTGTTTAATGCGATAAAAAAAAGGTTTCCTCAATAGGCGAGAAGTGGAAAAGAAAACAAAAAATAGCAGTGTACAAGTCAACTTGCCTCCTAATCGTAACATATTCCTCGGAATCATGGACCTTGACTGAAAAGCATACATCAGTGATTCAGGTCAAGATCGAACCTCGACTTAACGCCAGCAATCGAGACTATCAAACAAAATAGACTATGTTGGCTAGGGCATCTTCTTCGTATGGAGCCCTACCGGATCGCCCTTGCTACATATAAAACTAAAGTGGATGGCAAGCGAGGGAGAGCTCGGCCTAGATTAAAGTGGGGAGGACGGGGTGAAGGAAGCTTTCCAAAAAAAAAGGGTTAGAATGAAGAAAAAGATATGAACTGGGCAAAGCTGGAAGAAGCTATGTAGACTCATACTGCTAAGGCGGTAGAAGGGGAGTGATTATGATGATTATGATGATGATGATGATGAAGAAATAAAGTTGTAGATGTGCTGAACGCTGTTGTTTTTTTTTTTTTGACAGAAATATATAAATAACTGCAAGGAGTTTACACTGTTGAATGATATTTGATAATAAGGTAGTGAGAGAAAAATTAAGAGAGCAACAAACTGGCTGATAGTGGATAAGTACATAGAATGATGTTGACTGACTGGTGTCGATAACACTTCCCAGTAGGGTCAGCTCGCCTCAATTTATATGTGAAATGTATTTGGTGATGTTGTGTATTTGTGTGCTGGTAGCTTGTGTAGCATGAGCGGTTTAGTAAAAGGGCTTGTAAGTATATATGTTTAAGAGAGTGAAGTATCAGAAATAAAAGTAAGTCACCACTGCTAACAATAAATATATTCTATTGCAATAATAACTACAAGTTATTTGCAAGATATTATAAACTTAATTATATGCACTGATGCTAAGAGAGCGAAAAACAAGGGTTCTGCTTCGGAGTCTACAAAAAACTGTGATTGAAGGAATGTCTTCTAATTGTTATTTCCAATCTTCCCTTGTGAGAAAAAGGGGTAGACAATGCTATCAAGTTCATGAATTCTAAAGGACAATAGTGGTCTTCTACCTGAAATGTCCTTTTGCAAGGGAAATGTCACACATTTTCATAATTTTGATTTTTTTCCAATTAAATATATTTTTATATTTCTTGCATCCATCACATATGGAAATCTCCCTCCCTTGTTTGGCCTACGTTGAGAGCAATTGAGTTTAATTCCTGGCTCTTCGGTTCCCACGAATCTTTAATGATTTGGATCCCATTACACTCCCATAGTCAGTGCCACATTTAGCGTATATAGAGACAGACTGGCTGAGGATTAGAAAGTCGAATGGTATCTTTTGACGAGTTTTAAAATCTCTTCTTCTGTAGGGCTAGCTCGGATGTATTTATATGTATTTTCCCTCCTTGTTTTGGCCTAGGTAGCGAGTAACTCCATTCTTCGGATGCTCACAAATCGTAATCATTCGAATCGCATTACATTAGTATACATATAGGCCGCAGGAGTCAAAGAAAAAATTTGCGTTTATCTTTTTTTCTTTTACTTTGTTTTATTTTTTATTATTTTTTACTTCAACTCCTAGGAAGAGAAAGAATAGGGATGCTCTCAAATTTACATGTTTTGAGACCTACCCCCTGAATAGGAAAAAAAAATTTCAACGAATGGTGAATGTATGTGATGTCCGTTGTGTGTGTACAAAATAGCTCTGGTATAGTTTAAGATCCTACCATCGCAACTGACACGAATTTTTCGGGCAAAATCCATCAACCAAAAGTACGATTCTATGGAATGATTTGTTTTTTACTTTCTCTTACTCCTAGTAAGAGGAAGTATTGTAATCGTGTCAAATTTTCGATGTTGAGTTTTGACCGGAAATATCCGTTTGAGGTCCCTTGAGTCCAATAAAGTGGGTTTTAGCAAATGGTCTATATGTGTGTGTGTTTGTTTGTGTGTATGTGAACAGCATAGCTCAAAAACGAAAATTCGTAAGAAGTTCAAACTTGATATTCCGTTTAGGTATCACCATGGGATCCGACAGTACGTTATCTGTCGAAATTCCACAACCGGAAGTACCATTTACTAGTTAGTTTTTTACTTTTTTGCGATTTTACGTTTCTCTCAAAAATGGCTCCGACGATTTTCTTCAAACTTAGTACATCAACTACACATACAAAGAACTACAACTTTTATTTGAAACATTTCTTAGGAAAATTCATTTAAGGGCACTTTTGGGGGAGGGGTGGGGTTAGGTTTTCTTGTAAAGTGCTATTTCAGTTTATTGGACAATTCGCTCATCTAAATAATATTAATTAGAATTAAATATATTGTTGAAATTCCAAGTTTGAAATAAATCGCATAACCGGAAGTGCGTATACTTTACCACTTTACTAATGTTTTTTTTTTTTCACTTTTTCGCGATTTTCTTCAAAAATGGTTCCGGTGATTTCTTGAAACTTCATATATAAACTACGCATACAAAGATCTACAACTTTTACTTAAAACATTTCTCTAGGAACATTCATTTAAGGGCACTTTAGGGAAGGGTGGGGGTTATGTTTTTTCTCTAAAGTGCTATCATAGTTGATTATACAATTCTATCATCCAACAAATTAATTAGAAATAAATAGATGGCCAAAATTCCGAGTTTCAAGAAAATTAGTAAACCGGAAGTGCGCTTTTACTGAACAGTTTTTCAGTTTTCGACGAATTTCATTAAATTTGGTACACAAACTATAAATTTGTCAATTATAATTTTGAGAACTGGAGTAAGAGAAAGTTGTGTGAGTGTTTCACACCAGATTTTTTTTTTATTTCAATTATTGGCGATTTTCTCAACAACCGCTCCAACGATTTTCTTTAAATTCCATATTCTTTATACAGAAAATAAATGCAATAAAGTTGCACTTTTAGTGATGGATTTTACCCGAAATCTTCGTGGCCAAATAACTAAGCAGATCATACTTGAACTGTCAACGATTCAGATACGAAATTTGATACGGAGAATCCAATAAGAGATAATCATTTTTTATTTTTAATTTCCTTTTGTACTCATTGTATAATACTTAAATATATATATAATATAAAAAAAACTTAATTGCAAAATACAGCAATAAGAAGAAGTAAACAACAAAAAAATGCAATATTTGCGAAAAAATCATTCAGACTCTTATCAAATTTTATTCTCTTACTTCCTCAATAAGACAGAAAAGGAATTCACACAAATGTTTGCCATCTGCTGTCTCCATTTAAAGTAGGAAAAGCTTTTTCACTGTCCCAGACTTTTATGTTATATGTTTTCCTATGGTAGTACCAAGAATTTTATCTCCAATACCCTACAGAGTCTATAAATAACTTGATATAACATCACAAAATAAGTGTATTCCTAACCCTTTCATTTATTACTTATATATAACACCAAATTTAAAATTTATTTATTTAGAACTTGCTTATTATTATTATTATTATTATTATTTTCTATTAATTATTCAATATTCATATATTGGTGTATTATAATTTACTCAGCTTCTCTTACATCTGTAAAAAAGGAAAGCAATGCTGTCCTTGTCAAATTTTTGAAATTCAGCTTTCTTTGGAAATTCACATTTTGAGATCCTCAAAACTCTCTGAACAGAAAGTTTTTTTTGAAAAAATATGTGTGCGTGGCCAAAATATTCTTTAACGAAAACAAAACAAAAAAAAAAATGCAAGAAATCCGTCAATGGAAACGAGATTTTGCTGAGTGTGTTTTCTCAATTTTCTCGACAACCAATCTAATGATTTTCTTTAAACCATGTATTAAGACTGTTTTTCTTTTAAGGGGTGCACTGCATTTACAAGAGGTCTAGTTGCTCCTCTATCCGCGCCGAAGTAAGACATCTCAACCTACAACCCCCTCCCCCCATTCCAGATTAATTTCCTTAAGGAATCCAAAAATGTTACAAGATTTTTGGGAGGATATATCCTCCTTCAACTCCTGGTGGTTGCACCAAGGCTTCTCTGAATGATAGCGGTATATTCGAGCCTCCTCCAAATCCCCGCATAATCTGTAGGTGTCATCTAGGTGCCTCCTGAGTCTAAAAATGTCCAGTGAGAAACCCCATCAGCATGCGAAGCCTATTTGCCTTCAGACTGATGCAAGCCTCAGAGTTTTTTCAGTCAAAATTGTCCAAACAGGTCTTATTAGCTTGTCTCAGTCCTGGAAGAGTTCTCCAGATCAATATACTCTTTCGTTACTGAGCTCCTTTCGAAGATACTGCTCGTTTATCCCAAATAAGGTTAGTGGTCCAGGAAGGTGTAACCTGCCAGGAAGTCAGCTATCTCATTACATTACCTTCCACGCCGACATGCTGTGGCACTGGTTTACTTTAATTTTTCTTCCCAAGTCCGTTGAGTTGGGCAAAGCATTCCCATAACTCATTGCTTTAATGACGTTCTGAATATCGGATAAGATCATAATCTCTTGATTATGATATTTCTTGTCTAGGTTTTTACTGAACCCATTTTCCATTGCGTGAAATCTCCGCTGGAAGTTGGTGGGAAATTTTCCTATAGATTCCGCGTGTCTGGTTCTGTTCCTATACTTCAGTCCCAGTCCCTTTGTACTAAGACATACATCATTTTACTGGGCCTATCATTTTTACTGGGTTCTTTTCTCAAAAAAAAAAAAAAATATATATATATATAAATCTTAACGTGCAATGCAATAGGATAGCAATTTTGTACAGTTGATATAGCTCCTTGTTTGCGTACTATCTTGAACTTCTTTCAACGGACAATAAGTTTATCATCTCTGCGGGTATCTCAACCTATATCATCATCAATACTTACATTCATCCTCCTGCATTCATGTAGAGATGATTGATGGGTATAACCTCGTCCCACTCTTACATCCCGTCCATACTCCATTTTCCTTGATTTTCACAGACGATTACTATGATGTACAAACAAAGACAATCAATGAGCCGCAAGATATCTTCCTCATAGCCATAGATTTGCCTTTCTGTCCACATTCTCGACATATCAACAATGTGTCGCCTAGTAAAACTATATAGCGAATATAACGAGTTAATTTGTAATATAAGGCGTATGGATCTGACGATGCAGACTTATCATGTTGATAATGTAGCAAGGTTATAGTTTCATTAATCCAAAATAGTGCAGCATAAATTTTGCCCTATATATCACAGTACGCACAACAAACATTTTTTTCTGGTTTATCCTATTTGGTGAAAAGAGTGCGCGCCACTCTTACCTTTACATCAATATATATGCGCTTACTAGTTTAGTTTCCGCTATGAAGCGAAAATATACAAGTACGCTTTGTTCAAGTGCATTCAAGCATATTTTCATCAAAAATGCATTTTTTGGAGGACCCTGAAACAAAATGTGTGAGCATAAACGAAATATTTTTAAAAAAATTAAAAAAATCACAGGCTACTTTAACTTGATATTTCGATTAGATACGGCCGTTGAAACAAATTCCAAAGTTTGGTCAAAATCTAAACATAAACGGAAGTGCTACTTTTGAGAATAATTTTTTTTTTTTTTTTAGAAGTTCGAGTTTTTATCAAAAACCGCTCCACCGATTTTCTTTGAAATGTGTATACTAATTACAGAACATATATATAAGCCAATCATTTTTATTTAAAACCTTTATTTTTTTATTTTTTTTAAATAAATTATTAATGGAGGATTTTGTGAATAAATTTGAAGAAAATCAGAAAATTGGAAGTGCGAATTTACTTTCTTTTAGGGGGAGGGGCTTTATCTTGCAGGCTATATATTAATAATAATGTTTATTTCATAACACGAAAGTTATCTGGAAAGTAAGGTTACAAGATTTTTTTTTATAAATAAAAAATGCATATTATTTTAATGAAACTTACAGTGATTATAGTATAGGTATTACTTAATTTGCGCATAATCACCATTTACTTCAGGGAGGGGATTAGCTCAGTGGTAGCGCGCTGGACTAGCAACGCGGAGATCACGGGTTCGAATCCAGCCGTGCTGCTCTTAGATTTTCTCTTCCTAAGAGCCCCTACAGCTCACTGTCCGGTGATGGGCAGTGTTGTCTGTATCGGGAGGACACTGTCCGGAGGCCGGCAGTGCACTTTAGAAGGCTCCGGGCGTAAATGACCTCAGATGTTGAGACGCCTTAAATAAAAAAATAAATAAAAAAAACAAAACCATTTATTTCAATACATTTTGTCAACTGTGAGACAAGTTTTTTCATTCCTGTGTTATGGAGATCTCCTGCTACGGTTTTTAGCCAGTTCTCCATTTTGATTTTCATCTCGCCGTCATCGGAATAGTGTTTTCTATCCATGAGTTCCTTCAATTTTGGGAAGAGATAATAGTCCTTAGATGCGAGCTCGGGTGTTTTAAAACATCCCAACCAAATGAGATCAACAGCTCTTGTGTTGCACGAGCGGTAAGCAGACGAGCATTGTCATGAACGATACAGCCTCTCTTTGTTAACATCCCGCTAGCTCCGCGAAGTTTCTTGAGGATCTAACAGTATTTTTTTCATTTTTCTGCAACAATTCACTTTGCAGTATCCCTTATGCGTCCCAGAAAACTGTCACCATGATTTTTTTTTCAGCTGATTTCTGAGTTTTGAATTATTTTTTTTTTGCTGAAGGAGAATAGTTGTGGGGCCACTACGTTAATTGTCGTTTGCTCTCTGGGGTATGTTGGTAAAGCCAAGTTTCATCTCCCGTCACTATGGAGTTGAGGAAAGTCTCGCCTTCAGTCCCTAAACGCTCAAGAAACTCTCGCGTGGCTCTGGCACTGTTGATTTTGTGCCCTTCAGTAAGCATCTTCGGCACCCAACTTGCGATATCCCAATCGATCATTCACAATTTCCATGAACAAAAGTTCGTTGAAATTTTAGGACTTATGCAGGTCATCATCAGTCGAACGGCGATCAGAACGTAGATGCTCTTCAATTTTTTGCACCAGCTCATCGTTCACAACGGACAGCCGTACACTTCTCTTTTCATCGTGAATTTCCGTCCTTCCAAAATTGAGCATCCGTCCCCATTTTGTCATATGTTGTCTTGACATAAAGTCCCCCCTATAAACTGAAACTATTTCGCGATGAATCATGGCAGCGCCCTCACTTCATGCCCTTTGCATACAGGTAGCGCACTTCGCGGAAAAGGGATTGAAGACGCTTAACTTTAACCTTCAACACAACTAGCAAAGCTAGCTTCCCGCTACACAGTAGTGGTACCATTTGTGAAAAAACATTTCCCTGCGAAAGTTACGCGGCTTGTAACCTTACTTTCCGGATTGGCCTGATATGTCTACAGCGGCTAGATAAATCGAAAAAAAAATAGCGTTTTACGCTTTGAACAAACAGTTATACGCATAAACAGTTATATATGTACTTTAGTAACTTTCAGTAATTAGTAACTTTCTATAATGTAAAGCATCAAATACAAAGGCGAACTCAGTTTTGTCCGTTTAAATAATTAAAAAGTTTATTTCTAGTATAGAATAGGTTTATTAAAATATTTAATTATGTATAGTTTAACAATAGAGCAGATGATAATCAAATGTTTTACATCTTTTTCCTGTTTGAGATTACATAATGAATACAATTGAGAAAATGTGCTTTAAATAGACAATAATTTAATATAATTTAAGTTTCATGTTTTATAACTTTCATAGATCTAGTATTAAAATAATTAACATGATAATTCAATTTAGGATAAAGTTTGTGATAAGACACTACTTCTTGCTTTCAATTCCGCTTCATATTTCTCATTATGACAATTATGATGAATACTAAATAATAATTTATTTATATTTCTGTTTAATTCGTTTTTATTTACATTAACATCAACATTTATTACACAATGCATTTAATTCCTTAATCCAGCTTATATTTTTATTAACAATAATTTCTTTTACAATTATTTAGAGAGTCTAGATTCAGGCAATTTGAAATCTTCAAAATATGGTTGAAATGTAATTGTAATGTGTAAAGAAACGTACTGTGCAACCCCATTTCTAGCATTAAAATTTATATTAGATTATACAAGTTGTGGATAAAAGTTTGATTCCACCGCGATCTACACCAGATCTTTTGTGGAAGCAAGTCTTCTAGCTTCATCCTTTTAAGGTAGTGTTCAGATCGGGATTTCGGGATTGCTTGCAGGGTTTCTTTCTCAACAATAAAGGTTCGGCACATCGCGTCCTCTGTAAATATTAACTGATGCCTGTGCTTATTCATACCCAATTCAGTACATCAACAATGATACTTACAAATTTCTGACTATAGTTAAGTAGAACCCCGTGAACATAGGCAAGTGTTTCTCAATACGGTTTGCCCGCTTTTGTTCTGGTGTTCCCTCCATCCAATCCTTTATGTATGCAGCGCCCGCTCTAGCGGTTGCGCCGCCACGGACAAAAAGACAAATTCCAGCCACTTGAAATATATATATATTTTTTAAGCAAGCTTTTGCATGTTCAAACTCAAGCTGTGGCAGCGCTCTGCTCGCGTGCTAATGCTATTTGTTCAGAGAAGTATATGCATGTTCAAACAAGTTCAAGCATCGTCCTTTATAAATTCTGCGTTAATTTTTCAATAATAGTGTAAATATTTTTAGCGTTTAGACATAAACAATATAAATATGCTATGCACTGTAAATTTTTAGCGAACGAAAAAACTGATATGTGCAATTTTCTATTAATTGAGTATTTAACTAACATCAATATTTTTGTCACACTTACAGCCAAAATGGCGCTCCTAAATTTTGGCGCCCCGGACAAATTCCAGTTTGCCCGCTCCTAGAGCGGCGCTGATGTATGTTTGAATCAAGCTTCTGGACAGGCTGCAAAGGGCTCGGGTCTTGTCAAAATGTCGTTCGAGCCCTCCATTGTCAGTGCATCAGCCTTTTTATTGCCAATAAATCCTGAATGTTCCGACATCCATGTAACATTAAAATAAAATTGGGAAAACACTTTATGCTGGAAAATTTATCCTGGAGGATTCTGGGGAAGCGGTGAATACATACCAGTTTTGATCAGAAAATCAGAAAACTGGAAGTACGAATTTACAAATTGGGTGTTTTTGTTTTTCATGATTTTTCCAAAATGGCTTTGATGAATGGGATTTTCACCAAGATTTTTCTTTAAACTTCATATCGCAAATATTACACATACTTCTTATAACCTTATAACCTCCCACAACAATCAGTCAGTGTGTTTGTGATATAAGCATAATAGTTGGAATCATCACTCTACACGAATTGATTGTAAACCTTACTCTAATGATGGACGAAACAAGTCAGAACCAAAACAGTTGGCATGCTATGACGGATAAAATCACAGATTAGATTCCATGATTTCTGATTACTAGGGGTGTAATACACGAAGTAGTCAAAAAAAATTATAGAATATTTTTGTTTATTATAAAAAAAATCTGGTGTGAAACACTCACACAATTTTCTCTTACTCCAGTTTTCAAAATTATAATTGACAAATTTTATAATTTGTGTACCAAATTTAATGAAATTCGTCGAAAACTGAAAAACCTGTCCAGTAAAAGCGCACTTCCGGTTTACTAATTATCTTGAAACTCGGAATTTTGGCAATCTATTTATTTCTAATTAATTTTGTTTGGATGATAGAATTGTATAATCATTTATGATAGCACTTTAGAGAAAAACATAACCCCACCCCTCCACCAAAAGTGCCCTTAAATGAATTTTCCCACAGAAAAATTTTAAATAAAAGTTGTAGATCTCTCTATGTTTAGTTTATATTCGAAGTTTCAAGAAAATCGTCGGAGTCATTTTTAAAAAAAAATGGGGAAAAGTGAAAAAAAATCATTTAGTATAGTGGTAATGTAAACGCACTTCCGGTTATCCGATTTTTTGAAACTCGGAATTTCAACAACATATTCAACTCTAATTAATATTATTTAGATGTAGAATTGTTTAATAAACTGAAATAGCACTTTAGATGAAAACCTAACCCCATTCCTCCCCCCATAACTGACCTTAAATGAATTTTCCCAGAGATACATTTCAAATAAAAGTTGTAGCTCTCTGTATGTGTAGTTAATAAATCAAGTTTGAAGAAAATCGTCGGAGCCATTTTTGAGAGAAATGCAAAAAAGTAAAAAAAAACAGCAAGTAAAGTGGTACTTCCGGTTGAGGAATTTTGACAGATGACCACCTGTCAAATGCCATGGTGATACCTAAACGGAATATCAAGTTTCAACTTTCTACGGTTTTTCGTTTTTGAGCTATGCTGTTCACATACATATACATACCCACACACCGACCATTTGCTAAAAACCACTTTTTTGGACTCAGCGACCTCAAAACGGATATTTCCGGTGAAAACTCGATATCGAAAATTTACAAGATTACAATACTTCCTCTTACTAGGAGTAAGAGAAAAATAAAAATGGTGTGTTCATAAAGGATATAAAAACATGATACAAAACATATAGTTTGTTATTTTTCTACAGATTCTAGAATTCTAGAATTTTTTTCTACTGACTCGGATACTTAATCCAACTGTTTCGAGAAGCTGTTCATGGTTGAGTCCGTTTCTAAACTCAACCGTAAATGCAATTTACAAATATGTTATTCACGCTTTAAGAATTAGGAGTTTCGTTATCTCTGATTAATTAACATTGTCTATTATTTTATTAATAACACCTTGTTTAGTTTATAGAACGTTTGTATTTTGACAGTACTCGCGAGTTTTATTTGTTCATTTAAAGTTCTTATTGTCATTTCTTAGACTATTACGAGGGTCTTCAATAAGTAACGAGACAAATCGCTGTAGCTCAGAAACGGTTTGTTTAATCCATACAATAGTTTCAGTGCGTCAAGTTGGCATTCTTGTACTTAAGTTTCTCATCAGCTGTTCGAGAGTATTTGGTAAGTATAACCTCAAATGTATTCAGCAATGGCGAGTCCGCTGGAGCATTGCACCTCGAAGAACAACGCTTAGTGATTAGATTTTTAATTGCAGAGGGTATCAAAGGTAGTGAAATCCACGAAAAAATGTTGAAAGTGAACGGGAATAATTGTTTGAACCGTTTGAACGTTTACAAATAGGTAGAACAGTTTAAAAGCGGTCGTCTAAGTGACGAGTAACGAAGTGGACGACCGGTTGTAGTTGCAATTTCCTCCCTCGATCCTAGCATTAACGCGTTAATCCAGGACAGCAGACGTATTACCGTTGAACTAATAGCTAAGTAGTGCACGCGAGTTTGGAACTGTCCATAAGCTGCAGTACAAGAAAACTTGTGCGAGATGGGTTCAAGACAACTTACGGACGCCCACAAAGAAAATGGGGGGGGGATCCTTCCACATCCCCCTACAGCCCCACCTCGCCCTATCGGACTTCTATTTGTTTGGACCCTTTAAAGAGGCTCTACGTGGGAAACATTTTCAATCCAATGAAGTAGTTAAAAGTCAGGTGCAAAAGTGGCTTCGAGATCAGAGGCATACACAAATTAGAAGAACGATAGGACAAGTGTATAAATGTTGCTGGGGACTATATTAAGAAGTAGGCAAAGTTTTGTATTGATTAAATAAATCGTTTTTTAGCTACAGCGATTTGTCTCGTTACTTATTGAATGACCCTCGTATATTTTAATTTCTGTGTAAAATGAAGCACAACTGTATGTATTCTGAATATCATTATTATTTTTCTGTCTTGTTTAACTTACATTGTAAATCCAAACTCCTTGCAAAAGGAATCTTATTCCTATATGCAATAAATAAATAAATGAAAATAAATATATTTATTTTTCTATCATTTTAAATTAATGAATCCACGAAGGATTTCTTGGATTATTGTGATACATATATTTTTTTTTTAAATAACTGAACGAGGCTTGGCTTAACATAGGACCCTACTGTGCTATCTCGCTTGTTTCGAACCTCTGACCTGCTCGCTACCCTGCTACCTATCTCAGAAGCATTGTTTACGTGAACTACATCTTTCTCCGGCTACCTTTCCGGCCGTAGATTAAGTTGTCGCTATCATCAAAATTTCTTCCTTCTTATTGGCCAGCTAGCCACATGGCAGTTTATCATACAAGCATTTCTTCATGAGATCGAGTTATTTGTCACCATTTATCCATGTCTCTTCTTCCTTTACCTTCCCTTTCAAGTAATTCTTCTTTAAAATTGGCTGGTTTTTCGCCATCTATCCACTGTTTCCAGTTTTATCATAGAATAGACAAATTCCTGAGTTTTAATTTCGAATACACATAATTAAGATGTAGGTATATAAGGATTGTGATAAATTTTATTAATAATTATGTATTATTAATTTTTTTCAGTTTTAATAAGCTATTATTGCAAAAAGAGGAATTGGAACAGAAACATCTTCATCTTTTGCAAATTGTGGAAAGTGAGAAAACAGCAAAATGGCAGTACACGCAACAATGTGAGGAACTTGCTTCGGAAATTAAGAAACTTAGAGCTGAGGTACTATTCTGTGTATTCTCATTTAAAATGGAGAATAAGTAATTTTTCTTATCTTTTTGTGTTTCCTCATTGTAAATTACGTTTGGAATTGAGTATTTCTAAATATCTTATGTGAGAGATCAATTTGTTTACTTCTGTTTAAAAATATAAAGAATTTTATAACCTAACTATTCACTCCATCCATTCATTCAATACTTCTCATTAGTATCAATATGGTTAAACTCAGAGCAAAATTTACTAAAAAATGTTCATAAAATTCCCAAACTTTATTGCATTGTTTTTTGTTTAATCAGTTTTGTTTGCATTTAATATTATAAATAAGTTCTGCACGATTAAAGAATTGTTCAGAAATGAGTAGTTATACAATAGAAAAGGAACGATAAGTTATATCTAAAGGGGCCCATACACTATCCAACTTGTTGTACAACTTGGCTTGGTTGTACAACCATGTTGGAAGGTGTATGGGCAGGTTACATGTCATATTTCCAGGTTGTACAAAGGGTTGGATAAAATCAAAAACGAGTAGATTTTTTGTGGGCGTGGCTTATTGTTGTAGAACATGTTCGGACGTGTATGGGCCGAGTATGTATAATACAGTACAACCTTATCCATAAGCATACTTAATCAATTCATTAAAACGAGATAATAAAATAGATATATATATAAATAACAATAAAATAAAATAAATGGAGAAAAAAATAAAAAACGAAAATAAAATAAAAAGTATATAATGTGCATTAAAATAATTCACATAAAATTAATATCTTTTATGTGTAACCATCTTCAGAAGTTCCTGGTAAGCATTGTCATCCATCCGCAAAAAATTTTTATAGTCTGCTGGTGATGAACATTTCATTTCCTTTAATAAATTCATGTGGGTATATTTGGGTCGTTTAGTAAGCCAATCTTTAACCCACTCTTTCTTTTTCTTTCGTTTTTGTTTTTCAAAGCACAAATCAATTACTATGGAACATAGGATTACTGCTTGAGTTTCTTCAGACATTTTTTATAAATTTTACCTATATATAATTAGATAAATATTTATTATAGATAAATTATTTTAGATAAATTTATTATTATAGATAACTTTAACTTTATTATAGATAAATCTTTATAGATTAAGGTTAAAGTATAGGTTAAGTGAACATATATTCGACATGAACTTGCACTAGTAGCTTACTGAAGTTTGTACAACAGTTGTTGAAACCGTCGCATAGTGTATGGGCTCCTACCATTTCAAGTTGTACAACCTGGTTGTACAACAAGTTGGATAGTGTATAGGCCCCTTAACCCTTTTATACGTTAATTTAATTTTTATTTCTCATACACTAATGCAAAGGAGTGGGAGTGGTTTATTAAAGAGGAGTGGGAGTTTAATAAATTTTTAATTAAACATCGGAGTGATGGGTTCCAAAAATTGGGGCTCACTCTATTAATCACATTGGGAATCACTCTGTTAATTAAGGTAGATTTAATAAGCTTTATTAAAACAGGTTCGGAGAATTTTTTCTCAAACACTGAAAGATAAAGCGCAGAGAAATCCATTTATAGCTGGTGAAATTTAGTACATTTTGTTTTGTTAAATTTCACTTATTGAACGAAGAGCAAAAAAAAAAAAAAATGCTTTGTTCAATCCCACTGCGGCATGTGCCAATTAAAAGAGACAATGTAACTAACAAAGTTACAAAATCCACCAGAGACTTAATTGTAATAAATGTATGCAAACCTCATATAGGACGGTATTGTATGTAGCAGCATGCATTCTGTCAGGTAAAACAAAACAAACAAAAAATTAACTGATAACACAATCAAAAAGTTATACGCAGAGTATGAAGAGAGAGAAGATTGAAAACATCTGTACCAGTTAGCCATTAGATTCATCAATGGACTTTCAACAATACTAGGTGGTACATTTGGACACAACTGTGGAATACAAATGAACTGTCAGAAAGAGTTGAACCACAAGGACGAAAGCAAGATATAAGATCATTTGTCAGTCTGTGCCTAAAACATTAGACTCGGAATGAATCTATATCCCCAAATCACCATAAACATCGACAGTATTAACGTATCAATTATTGCTATCTAAACTGCATATGCAATCGACATACTGAACTCTTGCAGGCAGATCTAAATTAAATAATACGAGCTGTAAAAATAAAAAAGGAAAATGAGGTTGGGGATTCTCAACAAGGAAGACTTTATTATCCATAGAATATTATTTACGGACCAGTACCAGATATTGGCCAAGTTCTCAGCGTTGGTCTAGTGGCTGGCGCACTCGCCTTTCGTGCGAGAATTCAGGGTACGATTCCCGTGAGGGCAAAGTTGGTTTTGACCTCCAGCATCGTGATGAAAACTGGGAAACTTCAGTTAGTAGCGCCCTAGGTAGCGAAGGCCGGAACTAAACGGCATGGGAACTGCGGCGTGCTTACCCCCCCCCCCTTCAAATCGCTGTCTGGCAAGCCTTGGCCCTTCATGGGCTGTTGCGCCATAAGATTTTTTTAGCAGAGATTGGCCTAAAAAATCATATAGCCAACATCAAATACTTTATAATCATGCGGAAATTAATATAAAAGCACTAACCATAAACTAATTCGAACTTTTATTTGAAATATTTTCCGGATATAAATTGATTTTTGAGAGTAAAAAATCATGTAAAGCTAAGTGATTAAACTGACTTAAGTTCATGCAAACATCACATATGCATACTCTAACCTAACTCATTCGCGCTAATAAACACATACAGATATAACCTAACTCCTAACAAAAACAAGTACATCCTATATTCACAGCTAAGTACGAAGGGGTGTGAGGAATATTAAATACTCCTCTCCAGTGTGTGATTTTAAAAAGTTCTGCCCCCTGCCCCCCCCCCCCCCGCCCCTACAAATAGACGTCCGACCCTGATGACCGAGACTTTCCTGTTACAAAGTCCATGCTTATGACAACTATACTAAACCCGTCCCAATTCGTATCCATTATACCGATTAGAATTTTTATTAAATATTTTGAATTATTTAAATTTAAAACTCACAATCTTTTTTATTGCCAGAATAGTTATCGTTAACCCCGTTTAATACCTTAGAAACGGTCTGTGTCTAAAATGTTGACATTCACAGTGGTGGTGAAACGGTGATTCATTTTTCATGCTAAATATTCTAGATTGCACAGAAGTCAATGCACTATAACCAAGGTAGTGATTCTCCCTTTCTCTCTATCGAGGAAATGTAATATGGGAAAGCGCAGTGATTTAGCAAAATAAGAGTAATTATTTACGTATATACTTGTTTCGCGAATCCCCATGTTGGTCATCACGCATCCCACATTGCTGGACCTTTATTCTGTAATTCTATACTGCCACTCAATATTGTTTTGTTCCTTTACCTCTGTCACGCCACCTGTATGAAAGGACGAATGGCTATAACTTTACAAAGCCCTCCCACCAGATTGATCGAAATAATACATATAAGCACGCCAAATTCGGAACTTAATTCCGTCTACAACGAACGTTCAAACAAGCAGTCATATATGTAAAAAGATCTACGCTCAGTTCAATAAACATTCAGCTAGCGTTTGACGATGGGTAACTATCCATGGAGAGAATTTTCACAACACAAGACTTGTTCAATTTGTTATTTATTCCATTACATATTGTTCCATTGCCTAAACTACAATAATGTTGTTAAGGGCGAATTATTGATAGTGTAAAAAATGCCAACCTTGAGGAAAATTTATCTTATGGAATTTTGAGAAATGCATTAAAAGAAAGGCCTAACCTAAGAATGTTTCTCATCAGAAATAATGTTTACAAATTCATAATTAGTTACCACAAATTAAATACATTGATGATCAAAAAGCAGCTTGTTTAGAAAACATATTAGTTACATAAGCCTGAATACTCTAATGCCACTAAGAAATGTGATTAGTACGTCACTAAATCTATAAAGCAAGAGAGCAACACGTCAAGCTTCTGTAACTTTCAGTTAAGATCTTTACTGGAAACAACTTGAATCAACTTTAATCCAATCACAATTCTGTGGCATATAGATTACTCTGCTATCCACCTTTATCCTACCAACAAAACCAATCTCAATTCACCTATAAATACTTCCTTTTGCTTTCTCACAACTATCACCCATTTCTTCTTATCTATGTTTTCCTTTTCTATATTGTGATAAATAGACAAAACTATACGGGCTGAGTTTTCATAACATTAACGACAATGTAATACTTTATTTTGAGGTATTTTATTGATTTTTGAGTTTTTTTATTATTATACATCTACAATGCGCTAGTCCCCACAATCAAATCTGATAAGACTGATTACAGAACAATAATAATAATAATGAAACAAAATCTGATGTGAAACACTCACATGGCTTTCTCTTACTCCTCTTAATACATTTACATATAAAATGACAAATTTTCTTACAATTTCAAATTTTGCTTATATATCCTAACATAAATATCCAGGAGATGAGGGGACAAGTGCCAACCTACCAGCAAAAGCACGTAGAGAATGATTTTATTATAGAGAGCCAATAATGAATAATAACATTTAACACTATAACTCTGTTTTGTTTATTGGACTGAAAAACTTTTACAAAATATGATGTTTAAAATTAAATGACAAAAAATCCTGATTTATAATAAGTATAAAACACTCTATGCAGTATCGAGCTTTCGACCTGGAAGCCAAGTCATTTCAAGATTTCACTACCGTATTAGAACAACATAGCAGGTTACAGTTTGATGAGGTTATATTTTAAAGTAGCAGTATTGGAAAACAAGCAGTGTCATCTTTCCATAAATTTGTATATAGCATATCTGTTTCAAAATTGATATTGTTCTATTCATATTGATGTGGATCATTTCTAGTTTTCTTTTTTGTGAATTCTTTTCTCTATCAACTTTTGTAGTTTTACTGAAGTCAAAAGTGTATCCAGTTTTTGTATCTGCTGAGAGAGAGCTGTGTTATCTTTTTTTTTTTTCTTTTAATGTCATATTCGTGTTTTCTTTTTCTCATTTAATTTTAACCATCATTTATTTTGTATAAACATTTAAATTTTAAAATCTCAGTTTCCTCAGAACACTTAAATACAATAATTTTTTCAAATAAAAATGATACGTTTGTATCTATACAGCAGCATTCCTAATTTAAAGAAAAATGGTTGTATCCTTTTTCGAGAAAAAATTCCAAGAAAACCTATTTTGTTTTACGTATCTTCAGTTTCTGAAATCACTTTTGTTTTTCTTATAAGAACAATTGATGATTATTTATGAATTCAGAGATTTGCTAAAAAAAGGCATCTGAAATATTTATCTAATAAATTATTTATAGCTAGATTCTTTATTAAGAAACTGAAAAATGAATAATCTTTAGTTCCACTTGAATTATATGTCAAAACAGAAAATTAAGAGTCAGCCTTTTTGCCTGCACTTTATTGTGTGGTCCGTCTTGTGAGTGACTTAACTTATGTAAATAGAACAACCGAAGGAATTTTCTAGGAAAGATGTTACAAGGTATATAAAAAACACTTTCTATTGTATTATTCTTTCATAAGTCTGTTAAAAAAAACAAAAAAAAACTATCTATTTTTAACAATCTATGCTTTGGCCATGTTTGTTCATATTATGTTGCGATGATGCCAGATTTTCGAAATTGAGTTTTCTAAACGGAAATACATGTTTTGAGGTTCACTGAATAAGAAAAAAAGTGTTTTTAGCGAATGGTGTGTGTATGTGTGTTGTGTGAATGTGTGTGTATTGTGTATGTGTTAACAAATATCTCAAAAAGGAAATGTCGCAGGAAGCTCAAACTTGGTATTCCGTTTAGGTACTACCATTGCAACAGACACGAAGATTTCGGGCAAAATGCATCAACGGAAGGGCGAATTTACTGAATGGTTTTTCCAGTTTTTCGTGATTTTCTTGAAAATGGTCCCCAACGATTTTCTTTAAACTTCGTATACTATCTATATACATAAATATCATCACCTTTGTTTGAATCATTTTCCTGGGAAAATTGATTTTTTTTGTGGGTTTTGAGGGAACAGTAATGCTTTCATAGTAATCACTTCAGTATGTTTTACCACCTACATAATATTAATACACATTAGAAAGTATTGCTAGAATTCGAAATTTAAAGAAAATCAGATAACCGGAATGCAATTTTACAGAATAGGTTTTTTGGAATTTTCTCGGTTAGAATGATTTTCTTTAAACTTGTAATGCTTGTTGTATAAGATAAAAACGTTTCACTTTGATCTGAAGTATTTTTCTGAAAAAATTGATTCTAGAGAGGTATTTGGGGGGGGGTCTGTCAGTTACTCTAAAATTAAATTTACACAAGCTTTGGTGGTTTTGATATACAGCGCTCCACATAAGGCTCCGCTCAAGTATACAAGTAAAATCCCCACTACCATGTTTATGGCAATCCCTTAATAAACATCGTAAGTTGCTATTTTAAAACAAATTTCTTCATTAAATTGTAATTGTTAGAATAAAAGAAAGTCATGTGAGTGTTTCACACCAGATATTTTTATTTAATTTTTCCGGTACGGGGTTCCGGCTCAGGTTTTTTTGTTATCGAAACACCGTTCTGGATCGTTCCTCTACAAAATTCTGGATCACTTAGTATGAAAAAAAAGAAAAGTGATCAATATTATATTTTATATATATTTTTGTTTTAATTTGTTATTATATACTGTTCACAGTTGTGCGCATTAAAGAAAGAATGGAGACCAACTAGAACTCATATACCATATTTAGTACAATCACGACCAGGCGGCAGTTTAGACATCGATAGCGGCATATTATCAGATAATACACTGGCACAATTTTCTGGTGATTCATTGGAGCTACGTAAAATTAAAAAGGTACAAAGTTTCTTTAGAGGATGGCTATGTCGTAGAAGATGGAAACAAATTGTTGAACAGTACATCAAGAGCCCTCATGCGGAAAGCATGCGCAAACGCAACAGGTAGTCACTGTTCACTTTTACTCTTCAGTGTATTTGTACTGTAGCCTAGGCTTCTCTTTTTAACGAGTGAATTTTCCACCACTACTTGTTGATATTGGAGACATTATTAAGTAGAGAGAAGTACTTACTGCTTGGTTTTAAGTATATTATAAAATCTATGAACCATTAAAATTATATTTTTAAAGTTTTAAAAAAAAAGTTATTTAGTTGCATTTCACATTCTCTAGCCCGGAATATTTTTATTCCTTTTTATTTTAAACGAAAAAACTTTTGATAAAAACCATCATTCCTTTTTTTTTTTAAATAAAAGAAAGATATTTAATAATCTATTGTATTTATTTTTTTTTATTAAGAACCTCTGACGCTGTTTATATTTATTTCATTTTACTATTTCTTTTTTTTTGTTATTAACTCTTTAATTGTTTCATAAAACCATCTTCTTTAATTTTATTAAAATAAAAACTGTAATCCTCTTAATGTATAATTTTTCAATGGATAAAATAAAATTTCTTATTTTTATGAATATCATTATTCAGTATATTTTTATTTTAATATTATTTAAGATTCTTGGACTTGAGAAGTTCAATATTTATTGTTTTCTTTCATTTTTAAACTTCAACATTATTTCAAAATGCTAAAATTAATCATATCAATGAACAAAACTACATTTTCTCTATAATTTATGAAAATTTTCAAGTAATATATGCTAATAATTTGAACCTATACTTGAGAGTATATTATTTCGAATTTTTGGAGTGATTCTTTATTTAAAAAGTTTGAGATTCATTCTTCTTGTATTTGCAGGGGCTTTCCAAAGCAGCGACACAAACCAGGAAAGTTTTTCAACAGTTTTTTTTTTTAGGAAATAAAAAATTTTTATTCTGTTCCATGAATCTATTGCTAGTTGTTGGCCCACAATATTCGAATTAACTTTAATTTCACAATGATTCGAATAATTTTCATTTTATTTTTTCTTATTCATATTTTTCCTAAGAAATGCTTATGAATTATTCAATATATATTTTTCTTTTTCTTCATCATGAATTAATCATTATAATTTTTTATCATTTTAAAATATAATTTATTCTTCTTGCCACAAATGCAAAATTGGGCGTCGACAAAGTTAGAACACCCGACCAGTATATGGTGCTGGATTGCAGTAGGGTAGAGTTATACTATAAAAATTAGTTAAATAGTGATTTATTTAAAAAAAGTGACAAAGTAGAACTTTTCCACCTTTGAGAGTTATTAAATCTACTTTGCTCAAATTCCTAGAAAGAGGAATTCTAAAGGCAGGATTGGACTGACTGAGCCCATCAAATGCAGCGCACTATCACCACTAAGCTAATCCCATCTGTTAGTTGTTGTTATCTGTTATTAATAAAAGTTAATTGCCTCATTAGTTGAGCTACCTCTGTCGAATTAAATTTGCGATATTTATTATTGTAGAACTTGACTGCTTTACATAATCTTCTGCGGCAGAAGTACTTTATCGTCCACTTTTAAGTCTTAGATCTTATTCTTCCATTTGACTACCGGTATCATAGTACTTTTTCCATTTTTTTTGGCTTAAGAAAAAATATGGTCTTATATTTTTTTTTTTCATGTTATTTGCCAATTCTTGCTTCAAGGTGTCAGATTTAAATAAAGCTTAAGATGTCTGGAAGGAATTTGGAGGTTTTCAAAAGGATAGGAGTTTTGTAGATAGAATTGCGATTTCGTTCGCTGAAGTGATGACAAGTATCTTCGACAAGTATCTTGATGAATAAGCATGTCAGCTAGCAAAAGAATTATCTTCTATAATTTCAGTATCAATATTTTAAATAATGAGATCAAACATCTACCCTGAAGATGAATAGATATCTGGGAGATAATCGAATTCAGATCTTAGTTTGAAATAGTGATCAGTAAATACAATTTAAGGATTGGTTAATATGAGCTGAGAAAAATTTACTTTAATTTATTTCATCAATAGGTAATGATCGAATGGTTGAGGAGGCCATGATCGAGGCGTACTTAATTATTTAAGTTCTTAACCATGTGCATAGAGTAACTTTATTTTAAGTTAAATTTATTGATTATTTTCTCATAGTTTTTATCTTTAATTTCACTTGTAAATAAGGTGTAAGTTTAGGAAGAAGTTAAGCTATAGAAACTAACAAACAGATTTCAATTTCAGACTTTTACACCATTGTAAGTCAAGTAAATGCAGCTTATTGTTACACATAATTGGAATTTCAAGACTGGTAATTTTACTTAGACAGCCTTTCTTTTAAAACGTCTCCAACCAAACTTTTCTCTTCAGACTGTCTTGTTATATTTAGAGGGGAAATTGATTAAAACTGTGGTCCTTTTAAGAGACAAAGGAAAGTCTAGTGAACAATAAAAGGAGAATTATAACCAAGGTTTAAAACTTTAAACTTGAGAAAAGAGCTTTTAATAAGAGCATTACTTCATTTAAAAAAAAAGAAGTATTTTATCTACCATTTTACTTTTTATTATTTACTTCTTAATGAAGTGAGAGTATAGGATCTTTTTAAAAACAT
>JAAEAF010012952.1:0-17822 GCA_011037195.1 Triatoma infestans
CGTCGGAGCAATTTTTGAGAAAATCTCGAAAAAGTGAAATAATCATTTAGTAAAAAGGTAAAGTAAACGCACTTCCGGTTACCCGATTTTTCAAACTCGGAATTTCAACAACATGTTTAATTGTAATTAACATTGTTTAAATGCAGAATTGTCTAATAAACTGAAATAGCACTTTAGCTGAAACCTTACCCCACCCCCTCGCCCATAACTGTCCTTAAATGAATTTTCCCAGAGAAATGTTTCAAATAAAAATTGTAGCTCTTTGTATATGTAGTTGGTATACCAATTTTGAAGAAAATCGTCGGAGCCGTTTTTGAGAAAATTGCAAAAAATTTAAAAAAAAAACTAGTAAAGTGGTACTTCCGGTTGAAAAATTTTGACAGATAACGTAGGGTCAGATCCCATGGTGATACCTAAATGGAATATCAAGTTTCAACTTTCTACGGTTTTTCGTTTTTGAGCTATGCTCTTCACATACATATACACATACATACATACACACACACTCACACACACAGAACATTTGCTAAAAACAACTTTTTTAACTCCGGGTAAGATGGGTAAGTTCGTTCGTAAGATCGTAAGTAATGTTCAACGCGCTTGTTACCCCCACTCTTATTTTAAAATGTAATAAGAATATACACTTTTCTATACTAACACAAAGAAATTTTTTATATATAAACTTCTCCAGCGCGATGCCGAACTGTGAACCTCCAACTTCCTACATTTTATACATCTCCTGATATGTGCATGCATTATACCTACAATCGTACAAAAATGCACAATACATTAAACAACACATTAGAGTGAGCTCCTATACTGATATGCGTTCCTATTCTTTTATGTCTGATTCTCCTCGGATTTGACAGACAAATTATTTTTTTCACATCATTCATTTACATAGATTTGATTGAAATTTGGTATCAGGCAATATATACAATTTTTACTGTGACTAATGTTTGAAACTAATATCAATAAAAATGAAAAAAATATGAAATAAAAATAAGAGAAAGTAATAAACATATTACACTTTGTAACAATTTGTTACTTTTTATTTTATTTTTTCAAATAGCTGGGGGGTTCAGTCGCGCAATCGCGAATACCAGTAACCGCCACTGGGTGCGTGACAAAAACATTAAGTTGAATTCGGCTCTCTACACGAGCAAGATAGATAACTTTATACTGTCGGTGGATGAACCGGTCAGGAACATCAGAAATATGCATGCTACGATGGATAATAACCAATTATCCAGCATCGCGGACCCATCACATGTTCCAAAATTCAATTTAAATAATTAGTCAGTGAGAAAAAGTGGTGGGAGTGTTCAACATTAAACTTTTCAATTAGAATTTTGAGACTTGTTTCGAGTATTCACACTTTTTTTTTGTTTAAATTGTTCATTGTAGTTGCTGTCTTCTGTTCAATTTAATACTATTAATGAAATTAAACATTATTTGAAAACAAACTGCGTTGTTGACCTCAATAAATATTTCGTTTGATGTAAATACTTGTCTATTTACTTACTTTGAATTTTAAAAACTAATTTGTGAAGTTAGCTCGCTGGTAAAAACAAACATTTGATGACTCCTTGGAGAATATATATTTATTAGAACAAGTATATAAATAAATAAATGTTTTCTAACTGCAAGGACAAACATGGTGGTTTAACTGTCTACCAAGTGGCTAATAAAGTAATCCACTAATATTGCATCACTTAACTGTAGAAATGAACAGTTTCTTTGCTGCCCTACAATAAGAGTTCTCAATTTTACTTTCTCTTACAGTCATAAGATAGTGTCAGGGTTTCGATATTGAGTTTTCACCGAAAATCCATATTTGGAGGTGTCCTAAAATAGGTGCTTCCGCCGCTTTCCACGTCACCGACAGATGGACGTTAAGCCCGCCTGATAAAAAAAACAGGCACCCTTTCACCGGAATGTTGTGACTACTTAAAGTTAGTAGTTTTCCTCAATTTTCTCCAAAGCAGCGATTTTTATTCTGTAAGAGCAAGTATTGAATTCGTGTGAAATGTTGAGGGATTGTTCGTAAATAGTGGGTGTGTAATAAAAAAAAATGAAAAATCGCAAATCGTTCAAACTTATAATCTATTTAGTTACCTGCATTACAGCCGACAGGAGCGTGTCCTTGCAAATCGGAAGCGCGAGATCACTTAATCTTTTATTAGTTTTCGCGTTTTCTAACAAAAGAGAAAAAAATAGCTCCAATGGTTTTCTTTAAATTTCGCATTATATCACTTTCTTTCGAACTCACTTTTATTTGATAGATTTTTCCCAGAAAAATTGATTTTAGCAAGTTTCTGGGTGGGTGGGGGATGCTTTCCTCCAAAGGGGACAATTAACATTCTAAGTGCCATTAAGTGAATTGTACGAGTACTTTCTGTATGCATATTAAGGTGAAATAACTGTCTTGCTAGAACTCCGATATGAGGTAATTTTCGTTAATAATTAAGTAAGAAAGAGTGGTGATTTGAGCAGTTCTAAGGGCTTGCTTAGGCTTCAGTCTTAACTACCACATCAGTATAATGTGCGGTACTACCATTTCGAAATACTTGTCAGTTTTTAAATTTGAATTCTCTGCTCTAAGCTGATACGATTTTGATATATTAAAGAAAAAAGTTTCAGTATTATTCTTTTATAATCCATACCGCTTATAGAGACATTTTGCAATACGGTAAGACAATTAATCATCGACGCGTTCTATAGGCGCGTGTGACAACTAGGAAGTTAAATTGGCGCCAACAGTCTACCGAATAAGAACAAAAAAATGTTCACATTTTACTTCTCTCTATTTTACTTCATTTGTTTGTTGTACTAGATTTTTATTGCTTCCTGTTTGCTCTTATCTTCTCGTACGTTTAGTTGGTAAATTTATTATCTTTACCTGTATAAAAATATTATGAATGAATGAGATTCATACCGTCCGAATGAAGTGAAAAGTTTCAAGTTTTTTTAAATTTGACACATGATTTCCTTATGAGAACATTCACATTTTGTGTGAACACTGAATAATGCAGAAATTATTGTATGGCCTTTTTTTTTATCCAGGAAGTTGATTCAGAAAGGAAACAGAATATGTTTTCGGAATTTTCTGAAATTGGATCGCAAAACGGCTATAAAGATTTTCATTAAACAATAGAATGCTAACTGCACACTAAAGATGAAACTTGTTTTCATACATTTTTCCGCAAGAAATGTTTTTACGAAATTCTCAGAAAACTATGACATTAAATTTCAAATATTGTGTAAGTTTGTTCGATGTTACTGACGCTGACTTTACTCTAATCACTTCAAATATGTTACCTGCCTTGGGTGATACGTACCACCTCCGTATTTATGGCTTAGTGAAAATATCCAAGATTAAAGAATATTTGCCAATTTTGTAATTGCATTAACAGTAAGGGAAAGATTTTGTTTTGTTTTTCCATTCAATCTTGAAACGGTCGCCACCATTGCTCTTGTATAGCAATAGAGAAAGTAGTGCCACCTTGATAGCAAACACATGTTATTGCTAACAGCTGATCCAACAGCCTCTAGTATCAACAAAAATAACTCACACACGTTAGTAATAAAACCTTCCAAATTCTTTGGCAAATATTTTTTTTTTTGTTAGGTTATATTTATTATTATTATAATTATAATAAATGTTTACTGAGGAACAATAATTTTATTTCAAAAGAATTTTTATTAATTTTATTTATTAATATTATACAATATATTTAATAAATATATTTATTTATGTTGTTATAAAAAATAAAGACATATGATGGCTAAAGGCTGGAATGAGGATATTTATGTTTCAGAGTTTGCTGTTGTTCTTTCTTTTTAAAATATTGCGAGTTGAATGAACCCTTTTAGAGTTTGTAGTTTGTGTTTAGTGTGTAAGATTGCAGTCTGGTAATGGTGTAGTGAACATGTAAAAGCCTTGGTCTACTTGATTTATAACAACATTGTTGACGACATCATATTTACTTACAGGCACATACATACGAACAGACAGATAAACAAAGCACAGCAGAGAGTACAACAATATAGCCAGTAAATATATATTAACTCACAGCTTCCGCAATTCTCTTCCATCACAATGGCCACTACCCAAGTTAATAAACTACCAAAATTTTACACAGAAACTGTATTTTATTGAATTATCACGCCGTTTGTGTTTTACCTCTAAAAGCAAAATTTACTAGTGAATTTTGACAGGGCTTCAGGTATCATTTAGAAGCTTTAAATGCATAGATGTGGCGAGGGAGTGGTGAAAAGCCAACTGCACTGCGTACTAAAAGATCCGTCACCGCCCTCAAGTCAGTATTTGTGCAAGTATGAGTGAGTGTGTTTGGTGTGGCAGACAAGAGGTTGCCTATGGGTTACAGCCGAGCCCAATAGTTGCCGCTACCAACTAATTTCTGCACTGTTGAATGTTGTGTAGTGGAAACTATGGTCTGTGTCATCAAACTGGGTTATCCATGGAAACCTCCAAAATCTTGGTAAAGTGGCAGTCCACTTCTGCCCTAAAAGGGAATCTAAAAGCACCAGTAAGTTTACGACTATTACTGTAAGAGTAAACTTGATATTCCGATCAGGTAATAGCAGAGGATCAGATTGGGTTCGAGTCCAGTGCTACCCTTTAGATTTTTTTCTTCCTAGATCCTAGGAACCTCTACAGCTCCTGTTCGGTGATGGACAGTGTTGTCTGTAGCGAGAAAACACCGTCCGGAAGCCAACAGTGCACTGAGAAGTCTCCGGACGCTATTTACCATAGATGTTGACGCACCTTAAATTATAAAAAACAACAGGAAGTACGATTTTTTTTTTATTTCCGTTTAAAGCTGGTTACAAAGAATTACAGAGACAGGCATCAATGGAGATCCACAAGCTGATGCAGGAGCCTGAGAACACTGTAAGTTAGAGCGATTTATTCGAAAAAAGCTTCAAAGATATTCTTTAAACTTGGTGTACACAGATAGTTAGGCCTTCCGGTATTTTATGTTAAGAATATTGGCAGGCCTATCTGTGTACACCAAGTTTAAAGAATATCTTTGATCCATTTTCGAGTAGGTCGCTCTGAACTTACTTACACGTGCTTTTAACAGGCTCTAATAAATCTGTTATAATTTTCAAGACTCGCAATTTGAAGGGCAGGTGGCCTCCTGACTTCCTGCATTCACACCAACGTATTGGATACCCATTGGGTATTATCTCATGTCTTACATAAATTTTCTATTTGTTCCATTTACGTATTAATAATTTGTTGTAAATAAAGGAATGAAGAGAAAAATAATAAATATGAATTCTATTATGATTTTGATTTTTCTGAAAATATCCCGAAAATGGCTGCGTCTTAGTTAAATTAGTGACATTTCCACAGGACATCCTGTACGACATTCCTTCCCTTCCAGATATATAAATTAAATTTCATGTTGTTAGCATCGTAGTTTGTCAGCAGGTGTACCAGAGTCCGCTATTATCTTTCCAGAAAATGTGCCAGAGCTATTCACTCTCTAGGTCCAACAGCTTCTTCAGATTTTCTTCAGAGTATTCAACCTACATGGTGACACTGACTGCATAGACAGAATGTAGAATTTTGAATTTGTGCAAGCTACTTTTATATAACATGATCTCTTTTAAACAACAAAGACATACACATTTACAGAGTAAAAAGGCGACTGGCGACTAAAAACAAAACAGAAAGTTATAAAATTTAGTTATTGATTTCCTGCGAAAACTAAGACGATCTTGTAAAGTGCGTTTTCTCAAGATACACTGGCATTCGATTTGCAACATGCCGCATTGTAGACATTAAAATGTGCTATTAAATACAAATAATAATTAACCAAAACGATTTATAAACCCAAAACTAATTTGGGTTTATAAACGGTTGTAATGGCAAATAATCTTAGTTCACCACAATAATAACGTAAAGAAAAAGCTACATGTAGAAATAAAAATTTGTACTAGAATATCATCGAAGAAATAAGTAGAAGAGGTTAAAAGAGACAAAATAAAAGTCACTGAGGAATGCAGTCAAGAACAGTGAAAAACCTTTTGGAATTTAAAAAATTTCTGGGGGGGGGAGATTCTATAAAAAGTAAATAGGCATAAGAAGAGACAATCTGAGAGAAGTTATGTTGATGAGTTCTTAGACTTATAGGACTATAGCAATCTGAATACCAGAACCGATTTTACTACAGACAAATAAGTTGAACAAGTCACCAGGGAACAGTTGGATTTAAAATAAATAGAAAACAAGAAATGATAAAAAAAAAATTTAGTGCGACTACAGAATTAGGTAATACATTGATTAGTGGGAGGAGGTAGCCGTATGGTAGGGAGGGATGTTGGCAGAAGGGACAGGAATGAGTGTGTGTCTGTGGAAGACGAAGGAATTTGTGGCGCCTTAAACTTTAACCCTGGATATATGTGTTCAATGGGGAGGGAGATATGAAACCAAGTTGGTTCAGTTGTCTGTAGTGTAGAATATAGCAATGAAGTGCTATATATATGTGTGTGTGTGTGTGTGTGAGAGAGAGAGAGAGAGAAGAGAGAGTATGAGTGATAAAGGGACAAGAATAAGCCCTACACACACACACACACACACACACACACACACATACATACATACATACACACACACACACAGAGCGAGAAATGAAGTGATTTAGTAATATTTGTCGGGTAGTATGGGTGTGTCAGGGCCCCCCCCCTGTTCGGTGTCCTCACGACTTCCTTGTTACTCCAGCTGGTGACACACACACACACACACACACACACACACACATATATATATATATATCATACAACCCACTGTATATTTACTTTTTGGCGGTGGAGAAGGTTGGACATTATTATTTTTTCACTTTTTATAACCAGAAGTTCTGTTATCAGGGAAACGAGCTAAATTATTATTTTTTGATCACGTTTTACATATAATATATAATTATATGTATAATAATTTCAGCTAATAAAAAGTCTTTCTAGTTACTAGTGAGAAAGATATAATGTATTTCAAACCACTGATTTCAAAAATATAACTTTTCGTTTATTTCAATACGACACAACAAAAAATGAATAAAACAGTGAGATGTCTGTTATTTGCAATTATCACTGTGTCTAGTTTTTTTTCTTTAGTGTGGGAATTTTTATTAAATATTTATTTGGTCTTAAAAGTGATAGTTTTGGGGTTTGCATAGTTTAAAGAGAAGGGAGGAGGGCAGGAAGGCTTACAAAATCCATCCGCCGGAAGTGTACAACTTTCTCAGATGGAAGTGCATTTTCGATTTTCTCGAAAATGGCTCCAACGATGTGCTTTAAGTTTCGCACATTTACGACACACACACACTCACAAAACTATCCCTTTTTTCTTAAAAACATTTTTCTGGGAAAATTCATTTTTGGTATAGTGTAAGGCTCTGTCACTTACATTTCAAGTATAATTGTTACTGCACTTTATACTTCATTTATATTACAGTTTAGTAGATTCCATTATGTATTACTAATAATAGTAATAATAGAGTTTATTTTGCAATGAAGAAATCTAAAGAAATGTGACCTAAAAAAAATACGTGTGTAACACTCGTACGCTTGTGTAACACTCGTATGCAATTGCCACACCTATGAAAACAAATTTTCCTAAAAGTCGGTACTTCTATTCAATATTAGGTATCTGGGAGTTTGAAAAAGACTAAATTCCGGGTGGAGACAGTGGCTTGCCAGAATCCGACTTAAGCAAAGTTTCTTTAGGGTTCGTTTCGAAAAAGCTGATGGAACAAGTTTGCTCCATTATTGGACTTGAAATGCGTATTTTTCATGCAAATAGTTGCGGAAGCTTAAAAGATCACATGGGATTTTATCCAGCATTGAGGACCCATCCACGTATTCAAATGGTAGTTACTCTAACTTCAAGCTGGAACCCTACTATTCTGCTGATGAGGCATTGTAACGGAAAGCATCTAGAAATGGCCTCTCTCAGATCCAGAACCCACTTCAAACTACATTTTCTCGGAAAAGTGTTTGTTCGTATGTGTTCAGTACGAATACACAGTTTTAAGGAAAATCTGGGAGGTATTCCTTGAAAATCGAGAAAATCTAACAAAAAAATGTATAAATTTATTAAATTAGAAAAGACGCATTCCGGTTGAGGATTTTGACGGTCCTGTTGTTGGATGTGATTACGTTACCTGAACGGAATATCAAGTATAAGTTTCCGGTGAAGTTTCGTTTTGGATAATTTTGTTGTTCTCTAACTCTCCCCCCCCTGTAGGAATATTCAAGGAATTGCAAAGTTCAATTTCCGATGCAAACTAAATTTCGAAATTTTGACGTGATCGCGAAATACTCCCCCCCCTCTTACAGCGGTATCCAATAATATGGAAATGTACAGGTGGAACTGGTTTTGTTTATGGTGTATGTGTGAGGAGAGTCCACCTCTGTAAGCCCAAAAGCACTGGCACAAAACAGCTCCCTTTGCAGGTCTTCACATTAGTATTAAAGTGATAGAGGCGAGAGTATAAGCTCTCGCCTTTTGGTAGGCGAGAATATCCAAGACTACTCAAGATTATCTAAAGTTATGGCGTAGTTGTTTTTCTATTAAAAATTATCATGATCGATTAGGAGTAAAGAGCAGATGTGTGGCTACTTAGTGTGACTAGCTTAAACCAAATAGAATCTGTCCCACCACGTTGAGATGTGGATGTCCAACTTTGACAACATATATCAACGTGAAGTTCAATTGCCCAACACAAATCTAGAAAATCTTTGCCCACACTCACTAAGTAGCACTTCACACAACTTACACGAACACACTAAGTAATAACACTAAGTATTTCCACTCTGAAATTATGGTAGTTGTGGTGTTGGTTCGATTCTCGGTTAGCCTTGGATTTATATATAGTGTTTGAAGATGGGTTGTACTAAGAACAATTCTGTTTGCAGTCCACTTTCGCCAGAAAAACATTCGGGATGTTATTTATTTGGGACAGTTGGCCCGAATAAATAGTTGGTTAATAATATACCAACAACCGTTGGTACCAATCCACCGTTGCTACCAAGCCACCGTTTTCAGTAGAGACCAATGAATCATCGCCACATGTACTCCCTTGAAATAAATCGATACACAGGTAAATAAAGAGATAAAATATAGAAAGGAAAGACAAACAGAACATGTGGACTAAATGAGATTAAATTGTCCGCGGGAAACGGCAGAGATTGAGGGCTCACTGAGGGGGAGTTTTGCGATGAAAGAGGGGAACAAGTGTGCAGAATTATGATACATAGAGGAGTAGCTAGCAGTCCTGCTCGTGGCTAAACACCGTAGCACCCCTCGTGGTGTTCCCCTGGATGATGTAGCGTGGCGCCATCATCCCTCACAACCGTCATCATCTCAGACAACTAATTTACTATATTCTATTATTATTTTTTCTTCTTCTCTACACTGGAACATCCACTCGAATAAAATTTCCCTGAGGGGGAACCTTTTTTCATTTTTATACTGGAAATGAGCAGCTACTATAGTAGTAGTAATCTTTATTCTAGATAGAGTTTTCACCGGAAATACCTATTTTGAGAACCCTCAAATACGAAGAAAATGTGTTTAGCATATGATCTGAATGTACGTGATGATTGCCTGTTTATAAATTATCTTCTAAAAAAGAAAAATTGCAGGAAGCTCAAACTTGATTTACATACTGCCCGTTTTGCCAACTTGAAAGTTACGGACAAAATCTGTTGACCGGAAGTTAACCGGTTATTAAACTTTTGTTTTTGTCTCAGTACACATACAAATAAACCCATCACTTTTGTTTAGACTATTTTTTCCGCGGAAGTTGATTTTAGGAATTTCTTGCAACATTCTTCAAGATCCATCATGCCAGTGTGATTAATTATCTTGGCAAACTTGAGGGTAATATTTTGAAAATGAACGGCTCGTTTTATGAAGAGATTACATCGACAGGTTTTTACTGGCTCCCGGCTGATTTAGTTACTTAGTAACTAATGATCTACGCATTTTATTTTTATCAGCATACTAACAGATTAAATTTTGATAAGGTGCTTCGAGATTAATATTTATTTGCAATTATGTATCCATACATCTTCTTATATCTTTGTATCCTTGTTTACTATCTATCCTGCTCAAAAAATATGTATTATAAATTTGAAGTGAATGTAATGACTTGTACTGGGCATATGGTGCAAAAAAAAGACACACAACACACCCACACCCAAACCCACACCCAAACCCACACCCAAACCCACACACCCACACCCAGACCATTCGCTATAAACAATTTTTTCGTACCTTCAGAATATCCTTTGCCTAAAAACTCGAATTTCTAAAATCTGTCACCATAGCAATCCTACCTCTTACCGAGAAATTAAAACAAAATATGTGATGTGAGTTTGTTCCAACCCTACTTCGGCTACCTCATTACTGTAGAGAGTAAATTCAGGTTATCCTCAAATTACAGGTGTTCAGCACGCACTATGCTCCTAATGTGATCAAAAATAATGTAGTAGCTGATTTAGCAGCAGATACTTCAACGTAATTTCAGCAATAGTTAGACTTACAGAAAGAAAACGCCAACTCACTTACATAATATGTTTTCAAAGGCTAATTCAAATCTATTTTTATACAGCTTGCTGGGATAAATATAGAAACTAATTAATTTTTAGTTATTATTTTCCTCGTAACAATTATGTCGTAAATCTTTCTGAGAAATTAATTTTAACATTTGTCGGTTGGAAAAGGTGGTGTCTTTTGAAGTGATTCTTTCAGTACATTGTATGGCTCGCCTGTTAGGTAACGGGAACATCTATAGATATTACATAATAAATCATTATTTACTTTCTTCTCATTAGAGCTACAGGAAGTACAAGAAGTGACGAAATATTGGCGACCAAGTGAACAACACTTTGATTTAGACCGCGCCACTGGTCTCTTGTAAACCGATGTTTTGTCCATATTAGAATAGGTTTCTTCGGAGCAAGATCGCCTCTAAAGTTGAAATAATACTGACAAGATATCGAGTGGAAATTGTACAGCAGTGAAGACGTAGATTAGCTTCTGACTGTTGGTGGTACGCGGGGCATAAATTTCTCTCCCTTGCGTGTGATTGGCTATTGGGTGACGAGGTATTAGTCTTCCCTCCCACTGATACGTTGCTAATGTTGCAGCCTTGTTTTGGGGTGAAAAAGCGTTAAAATTTTTTTCCTTTCCTGTTTCTCTCCTTTCCCTGAACAGGGGCAACCATGTTCTGCTCAATGGAGTCCAACATCTCTATTCAAACAGTTTTCCTCTTTTTCAATGGCTACTGCTTCTCTTATCACTCTTGGAATAATTGCTCACTTGGAAAAGGACTTTAGTGTTTCCCAAAATTTATTGAATGCCCAGTTGAGGACGAATGTTCTGCAAGTGCAGAGTTTTCGGATTTGTTGTGTTGGCACCTTGTATGTGTTCTTTAAGGCGCGTTGTGACTAACGTTTTAGTCTGTCCTATGTTTTACTCTCCACAATTGCAACGAATCGTACAGATCCTACATTTTTGTAGTGGAAGTATTTGGAATGTAAGCATGTTTATGTGGGACATTTCTCCATCCGTTCCATGTCTGGCTCTTATATTGTGCTTTAACAGGATTTTTGTAATCTTCTCTGATGCTTTCCAGCTCTGCGAAACCAACTACAACATTTCTTTGACACTCCTTGCGCATATGGGAGAAGAGTTCTGGTTTTCTCGTTTTCTTTCTTCTATTTCTTCCGGTTTCCTGGCATGGTTTTTGAATATTGGCGGAATGTCGGTTTACACAACCACTGAGGGTTGTTGACCGGAAAACCTGTTTCTTACATGAGAATGGCCGCGGATGCCTGACCATGTGAAATTTCGAAATTGAGTTCTTTAATCTGAAATTTCGAGTTGCACTGAATTAAAGAAAAAATCCTGTTATGAAACACTCACACGACCTTCTCACGCTGCAGTTATTTACAATTAAAATGGACAGATTTTCTTTAAACTTGTCGTGTTTACCAAGCATTTAGCTGGCCTTGCATTACACTATATATCCCACTTATGGGGATTAATTTTAAATTGTTTTACCTAACTGTACCTAACTTCACAGATCCTCCAGAATGTGCCTAAAATCCGAAAGAACGGCTGTAGTAAAACTTGACAGGTTATACATACATATATGCAGTTAGCATTACAAGTTAAAAAAAAAAATTGTGAAAGCCAAAAGACTTAGATAACCTGTTCGGTAAAGTTCGGTTGCATTTCCGGTTAATCGATTTTTTCCTTTAAACTTTTTATTCTAGCAATGCTTTCAATGCATTGAAAGTCCTCTTTAGAGGAAATCCTTAGGTTGCAGTTCTCCTACAACTCTCAATACATCAATTTCCCTAACAGAAAATGCTTGAAATAAAAATGATAGGTAGTTAGTGCAAGAAAAGGTAGATAATCGTTGTAACCATTTTGGAAAAAAAAAATCATTCTGTAAAGTCGACTTCTGGTTGTTGACGAATTTTGACTGAAACTTTCAGGATTTCAGATGCGATACTTAAACGAAATATCAAGTTTGTTCTTTCTGCAATCTTTTGTTTTTGAGATATTGTGTTCACAAAATATGTAGTGGGTTTCGTGGGTTGGGCAAAGTGGGTTGGGACACTCACTCAACACTGATATATTATCTAAGGAACAGAGGCTGTCAAGGACTTTACAGAACTGATATAGAAAGATGGTAGCGTGAGTGGAAATGACAGGCTGAACTGGTGATGGTGAAGTTTCCTTGAAGACTGTGTTACAGACTCTCTTTTTGACTGCTAGTCCTTATTTTATACTTGAGGAAAACTTTCCCTACTTCTTCTTCCAGCCTCCTCTACGGGGTTGAGATAGGTGGTGGAGTAGCCTGCAAGGAGATCTGTTGCATGCAGTTACTTAGGGCGTAGCGACCCCACGGGTTACCATAGCTCAATACTCCTTGCACTTCATCAGAACAGCACACAATACATGTAAACTAACACTACAGTTTACAGACAAGGACAAACACAGTTCACAAAATAGGGGCTCCGTCCCTAGTTAATTGGCGAAAGCCAAAGGAGAAGGAAGGGATTAGCTCAGTGGTAGAGCGCCGGACTAGCAACGCGGACGTCCCCGGTTCGAATCCAGCATGGTGCCCTTAGATTTTCTCTTCCTAGCAGCCTCTACAACTCACTGTCCCGTAATGGGCAGTGTTGTCTGTAGCTAGAGAACTCTGCTTGGAGGCCGGCTGTGCATTGGAGAAGGCTCCTGGGGGCACAATAGATCTTTCAGGTCGCAGTGCAATAATCCCTTACAATACTGTACAATCTACTGTGGAATATTTGAATAGCTTGCCGTGCGTGTTGAGTGACGTAACTGTGTGGCCGGAGTCGGACGAATTGCTTTCAATTTCCGCCAGAAATGCGTCAATATTCGCTCATAAACATTTGCTAAAAACTTTTTTTTTCATCAAAACATTTACTTCCGGTAAAACCTCAAGTTCGAAAATTTAACACAATGGCGGTAGCTCACGGCAACAGTACAATAAGTAAACATTCGACTTTTAAAGAAAATTAGCCAATTAGAATCATTGTATACAAAATTGGTGTGAGTGTTATGTGACAACAGATATTGTAATAATTACAGTTTACCATGACATAAGGTACATTCAATTTAAAAGTTTTTCCACTTAACTATAACTTCCTGTTTGTGTAGTGCACTATTTGCTGAATGAATATTACTATTTATGTATCAGATATATCGATAGTTATGTTGAGTAGTATTTATATATTTATTGTATTTTTCTATAAAATGTCAGGGATATTGTAATGCCGATAATTTTTGTATTATTATTTTGAAGTGAAGAAATAAGTTGTAATGACTACTATTGCTGTTGGAAAGTTTTCTTATAAGTGTTGTATATATATTTTGTGTATTTATTACAACGCATATAGGGAGCAATCTGTCGGCATTACGAACACTAAACTTTCTAGTCAGCAGTATTACAGTAATCTGGTATTGTTTTGCTGGAATTTTATCACTTTATAGATAGTACTATATGAGAGCTCGGCTTCTCTCTGCATTTACACCAGCAAACAGCTGATTCCCAGGGAATGACTTAATCCTGATCTACATAGCTGATCAACAGCTGTGTAACGTGTTCATCTTTCCTTGATAGGATATCCCGGATATTGCGTTCATATAGTTACCGGAAATCCATGAATTTAGTCAGGGGTCTTCTTTTCTGAATCTAAATTCTTCTCTAAATCTTTTTAGCTGAATGGTTTATAGAAAAGGTTTCTATGTGTGTGTGTGCGCGCGCGTGGGTGTGATGTATATGGACAAAATACTTCAAAATGAAAAATCGCAAGTAGTTTAAGCTTGATATTTATGTAGATACGGACTGTGACGTTACTGAATTTTTCATCCCTGTTTTTGGAGTGTTTCTCGAAAACGTTTCCATTATTTTCTCAAAACGTTGCAGAGTAATACATTTGTAGGCCTAATCACCCTAATTGAATTTTTTTTTCGAGAAAAATTAGTTTTTGGAGAATTTAGGGAAAGCTGCATAGTTAAACTATCTCCAGAGAGCCACCAGTAGTTTAGGTAATGGAACCCCGCACCTCTAATCGTAGATCAGTACTGGTCGCAGTGAATTGGTTTTGTAAAAGTAAATTGGTTTTCTTTATTTCCAATCTGGTCCAGTTTAGTACTTGCACTAACCGATGTCTGGATTATGATGATGAGCTAGAGTTTGTGTGAGTTCACTTGATCCAGATCCAGAGTTCCGTCCATCAACTAATTCTGCAGGATCAAGGTTTAATGTGTGAGTGTTGTTAGGTTTGATGGGTCACAGTTGAGTTGTTCGTTTTTGTCAGGCTGAGAATGTGCGTTATCTAGTTACTTGAAACTAATAAGCTTTATTTTTAATACAAGTATTGCCAAACCGAGACTTAAAAATACTCACCATAGTGTGATTGTTATTTAAAGAACTGGCTGAATATATTATAAATATATTTGTGTATTTGAAGGAATAATTTTTTTATGGTTATTTATATTTAGCATTAGTTAATTAACTTGAAAATCTTTGCTAAACAGTTTCATTCATTTCGTTTCTACAACTCTTAATAACCCAGGAAGTACTTAGTACAGCTGTCAGCTGGCACCAAACTACTCGGCCTTCTACTTCTCTGCCTAGAATTATCCGACTCATAAATACTATATATATATATATATATATTAAATAAATTCGTCGAAATAAATAATAACTGCTGTTTTCAAATGTGCTTCACCCTGAATTGCTTCATAATGCATACTCTAATATTTATTTGTTAGTTTTACCGCTTTGAGAAAGAAGTATTCTGCAATCGTGTCAGATTATCGTAACTGTGTGTTGAACCGGATGTACTTGTTATAAATCTTCTGAACAGAAAAATCTAGTGTGAAACACTCATAAGACTTTCTAAGACCAGAAGCACCACTTTACTAACTGGATTTCCTGTCAGGCTTTCTTGTTTCCCTATGTTATTATGCGATACTAAGATCTGTAGATGAAATATTATAAGAATTAAATGTGCTGCCAGAATTGTGAATTCGATGAAAATCGGTTGACCGCCAGTTCGACTGAACGATATTTTCTGACTTTTAGAATTTCTAGCATAACAGCTCTAATTTTTTTTTTTTGGTCAAAGAGTGCAGATGTATAGAGAGACCATCGACTTTTTTTTGAAAAAGTTTCTTCCGAACAAGTTTATTCTAGAAGGTACAGAGACAATGAAAGGCGCTTCACAAAGAACGTATTTATTGTAGTTGACGTTCTACTCAGAGCAAATTTCCAGCTTTGAAGAAAATTCGTCTCTCAAACTGTGAACATTTCATCAGAGAAAGTCGTGTGAATGTTTCGTACGGATTGTTCTACTTCTTTCATAGTTCTACGTACGGATTGTTCTACTTCTTTCATAGTTCTACGTACGGATTGTTCTACTTCTTTCATAGTTCTACATTCGGATTGTTCTACTTCTTTCATAGTTCTACGTACGGATTGTTCTACTTCTTTCATAGTTCTACATTCGGATTGTTCTACTTTTTTCATAGTTCTACGTACGGATTGTTCTATTTCTTTCATAGTTCTACGTACGGATTGTTCTACTTCTTTCATAGTTCTACCTTCGGATTGTTTTACTTCTTTCATAGTTCTACATTCGGATTGTTCTACTTCTTTCATAGTTCTACGTACGGATTGTTCTACTTCTTTCATAGTTCTACGTACGGATTGTTCTACTTCTTTCACTGATTTGAAAGTTGTTTGTATTAGATTGTACATTGTACGTTTTTAGAACCGTACATTACACTAACGTGATACATGTTTCCCAGCACCTCGCTAAAATAAATTTCCTCGGAAATACTTTTTAAATCAAGATAATAGAGACCTTTATACCCAATATAGTAGGGGGTACAGAAAATCCCTGGATTTTTGTTGTTTGGAGAAATTAGCAAGAACAAAAACAAAAATTGTTCAGTAAAGATGTAATTCCGGATAAGGGATTTGTTAGTTAACTTCCTGTTCGTATTGCCTGGCCGATACCCAAGCGGCTCCTATCAAATTTGATCTTCCTGCGATTTTTGATTTTTCAATTATGGTTTCGTATAGACATAAAAAATATCATATGGACACAAAGTTGTAACAATTGCTAAAATTTGAAACTTTCGCCATACAGCAGTAAGAGAAAGTAAAAATTACCTTCAATTGGTTGTTAACCTGACCGATCTTCAAACTGGAAAGCTCGTGCACTTCTTGAAAACATCACTACAGGTAAGTATCATTTCTTAGAAGGAGCCGGATATATTTTAAATTCTAGATATTATTTCAGAGTCTGATCAATCTTGATCAATCGATTAATCAACTTTGCTCTAGAGCTGGCCAGTCACCCATATATCAGCTGTTTGCACTGTTCTCACTACGTTATTGTATTTCATCAAATTCTGGCAGTTTATTATCTGACTGTTAAGCAATCGATAGATTAAAATTCAAATTTTAAATATACATAATATTAGTGAATATAAAAAAGCAACCAAAATAGTGTTAGTTTACTAAAAGTGCAAGACGTTTCAGTGCACACTCTACAGTGAGTTATTGACTGTATATTTCATTGTCTTTTGCCGTGTATTCATTCATCCTCCACCACTATCACACTGTCCTGGAATGTTCCCAACAACATCCTGTTTCTTTTCTATTCCTTAAATAAATACAAATATATTGAATTTGTTCTTCTTCTTTTTTTTTTGAAGATAAACAAACCAGTGGTGTTTAGCGTAGTGTTTCTTGTTTTGGCAATTTTTTGATGATTATTGAAATGTTTTTTAGAACACAATTCCAGAAAAATCGCTTTGTTCTTGATAAGAATGATAAGCGCCCCTCTAATTATTTTGTCCTAAATCTCATATTAAACACTCATGCATTTCAAATAATTTTCCAGTTTTCATTTGCGGTAGTATTTAAGACAAAGTTTAGTAGCGCACTTTGCCCCCCCCCCCACCAAAACATATATAATCTATCACAAAATCACAAACTCTCATCAAACTAGAGAAAACATGATTTTATTAATTTTCTTTTTTTCTTACCCCAACAACTTCGCCTCTGAATAACAGTTCTAAATTGTCATACAGCCCATGTCCTGTGTCATACAGGCCATGTCCTGTGTCATACAGTCCATGTCCTGTGTCATACAGTCCATGTCCTGTGCCATACAGCCCATGTCCTGTGCCATACAGCCCATGTCCTGTGTCATACAGCCCATGTCCT
>JAAEAF010012953.1:0-14247 GCA_011037195.1 Triatoma infestans
GGCAATAGGAAAACGTAAGAACAAAACAGAAAAAAAATAAGTCTTTATAATTCCGGATAAAGACAGCGCAGCATCTTAAAAAGCTCTATACATATCCTGGTAAAAAAAACTTGACCCAAAAAGGAAAGGAACAGAATGAGATTGGAGGACATAACATTTATGGAGAACGAATAGGGTCCTGGGTATAATCAACCATAAAGCGGTAAAAGATACGCATAGACCTTTCTAAAAGGTAAAGAACACTTGTTTTTTATTTGATTTTTTTTTCTTCTATTAAGTCATTAAATGAGCACCCTACAAGGAATACCGGAAATCAGTATGTAAGTTTTATATTGAACTCATTAACAGAATAAACATACCGTAGCCCATCTATGTCGTACATCAATATCTTAAGACAAAAAACTGATCCAAAAAAAAACTTTAAAACACCCTTGAAAGAATAATAATAAAAAAGAATTGTACGATAAAACATGCTAAAACTATAAAAAAAATAATAATTAAAAATAAAAACTAATGAATAGAGGAAGTAAGTATTGAAGAAACATCGCTTGCAGTAAATATGTATGTCAAAGCCCATAACAAGATAAAGGAGGTTTCTGCTAGTGCAATAAGGATACTAAGTATCGTAAATACGTATACACGCAGTTTACGGTAATATGTCATTAACAACAAGAGAGAGATATGATAAAATTGTCAAGCTTTTATGTGTTGTTATTATAGGAAGTTAGCTAGGTTTTATTATTATAAGGTTTGTTTATCTTTCAAATCAGGGTCACAACTAATAGTTAATTAATTAGTGCGTTAATCAATTTATATAGTTAATTTAATAATTAAATTCGAAGAGATCTGTAGGAAAGAGGACTGTACAAGCTCCTTAACCAATGGTTTAATAAAGAAATCCTAATTTTTTAAAAGTGGGACTATTTTTTTTTTAATTTTAAATTAACCTTGACTACCTGCAGGTGGTGGAACCATATATTGTCCTCATTAAAAAGAGGAAGCACAATGTCTAAGATCCCTACCAACTACCATTTAATCAATTTTTGCGGAAAAAAGTTCAAAATAAGAAAATAATGTTTCAAATAAAAATGATAAGGACATTTACCTGTGTAGATATGAAGTTTAAAGAAAAATCATTGGAGTCGTTATCGTGAAAATCGCCAAAAAAAACTGAAGAAAAGAAAAAAAAAAACATTCAGTGAAGTCGTGCACTTCTGGTTGATGGCTTTTGACCGAAATCTTCGTATCAGTTTTTTTTTGAGCTTCCTACAATTTTTCGTTTTTGAGTTACATTGTATGCACACATACACCATTATTATTATTATTATTAATGGTGTGGGCCTGAAGGCGCGAGAACTAAGCCAATATGGCTTATCACCCCAGGAACTCGGAAAAAAGAAAAGAAACTAAAGAAAAAGAAAAGACTCCCCCCAGTAATCTACCGGTCTGATAGCAATATCTCAAAATATTCCTAAACTCCCATTCATCCTTAAACTTCTTCCCGAATATGCGAAACCCATAACTGGCAAAACAGGGACACTGACTTAGATAGTGGTATAACGTTTTCCCAATTCCAAATGTCACAATTCCGACACAAAGAGCTAGGATATCCTGCTTATTTTGTGTAAATGGCTGGCAAGAGAAGACCCTCAATTGTATCCTACTCAGGGAAAGAGAATACTTCAAATCTCAGTGTTCTTAAATCTTTTAGCCTGGAGGCATCTCACCGTATCCCTCCAGTGCTTCTCCCCAAGAAGTTTAACTTCTTTTTAGTACAAATAGGATTAAAACAAAATTTTATATAAATTTTAACGGGGTCTATCCAAAAAATGATCTTTGTTTTCCCATCCAAACAAGTTCTATGGATCTTAAAACCCATCCAATGGGTTTGATGTTCAAAAACACGATTAATGTTTAGACTCTGTAGAAGGGGTTTCTGTATTCTTCCCCCTTCAAATAATCAATTCCATTGTGAGCTTTTTTTTAGAAAACCATAACTGTGTCTTACGATATATTAGTAATTTTACGTCATTGTTGAGAAAAAGCAGTTTTATAGCTGCTCTATGTGAAATCGAATGAAGGGGAAGATATCCTTGATCAGCGTACTGTCCGGCGTTGGTTTCACAAATTTCATAGTGGTATAACAGTTTTAGCAAGAAAGATAGTTTCAGGGCGGACACCAAGTGATGTTAATGAGGCCTTCACGGGAAGCTGTAGGGTTAAATCCAACCACAAGTACATTTGCACTTGCTGCAGAGCTGGTACTGTCTTAAAACAACGTTAGCCGTCATCTCCATATTATGGGAAAGGCAAAAAGGTATAGGCTAGTGCCGCATGAACTTAGACCTCAACAGGACACTAAAAGAATGGATACTTGCCAACCACTCTTAAAATACCACTCTGACATGGGCGTCTACAAAAGAATGGCGATATGCTGAAACAAAAAGCATTTCCGGTTGGTTGCGAGAGCCCAATTTGAAAAAAAAAATCCATGTTATGCATTTTTCTGGTACTATGAAGGAATAATTTATCAAAAATTCGTTACTGATGGACTTTCCAGGGATTCCTAAGTTTTACTAACAACAACTAGATAGAATAACCCAGCGTTATCCGACTTTGGTCAATCGTAAACAAATTCTGTTCTAGCAAGAAAACGCTTGGCTACAACCCCCCTATCATTAGGGTGATTAAAAATGTGAAGAACTTGATGGCGAACTTCTTTCGCACACACCCTACAGTGCAGACATAGTTTCATACGGCTAATATTTGTTTCGATCTATAGCACAGTTTCTTTGCGGGGGGGGGGGGATTTAATAACTACCGAAATTGAAACTGGAGTGCAGGTGTTTTTTCTTTTTATTCCAAATGTGATTTTTGCCGTATTTTCTCCTTAGCAAATCGCAATATTTTGAACATTAATAAAAAAAATCATAAAAACGTAATCAAAAATTGTTTTTTTGTTTGGATTTTCTCATTTTATATGTAATTGTATTAACAGCATTAAGAGAAAGTCTATGAGTGTTTCCCAACAGAATTAGGTGTCCTAATATCGAACCGACAACAGTACAATACACTCGAAATGCGGTGAAAACAAATATTACATATTACATTCTCAATTCTCTCATATTGTTGCTGAATAGATCCTGCGAACAAGAACTGTAAGCTTGATTATAATAAAGTTTTATTTTTTTCAAGTTCATGGTTTAAAGTTCTGATTTTTGCTGATAATCGCTTAAATCAAACTAAAAATTTGTTTTTTCTGAGTATATTTTGGCCAGCTTTAACTAAACAGACATTATATCAACATTTTAACGAACACCATATGTACGTACGTGTTGGTCGAATTTTTATAAACAAATAACTTAATTTTCAATAATAAAGTTCCCAAATTAAATTTATATAACTTTATTTTTATAATTGTTTATTTGTATATACAATTGGTTAAAAAAAAAAAACTATAATGAGTAGAGCCATCATTATTTACTCACTCATTATGCATACGTAATGGTTGTTGCATTTCATGTTTGATCATACAATAATAGTTAGAAGGCATACTCCCATCGTCTCTTGCTCACTCGTGGGGCTGTACCTGGCCAGTTTCACTAAACATTAAATATTGGACATTCGCCAATTACATTCTACACTTCTAAAAATCTTTGGTCCATTGCTCCTGTTTTATTTAATGCATCAACACCTTCTCCACGTTTCTTCTACTCTTTCATTATAATATACGAGTATATATATTTAATACTTTTCTTTTTCTCTCTCTCTATAATTACATTTAACATTTTATTATTATTAGTATACTTAATTAGTTAGATATAACTTCTGTCAGTTGGTAGTATTTTACTTTTACTTTATTCTACTTTATTTTATATATACTAATTACTTAGTATACATTGTTTACAAACTCTCAATATAAATAAAATTAGAACATTTTATATTATGCTTTTCACATTTTATCCCTTTCATATATCTAAGCAACCTAAAATGAGCAGTAGAGAAATTTTAGATTGGTAACACTGCCATAGTTAACTTTATTTACAGTCAACTAACGTGTATATATAATATTTAATTACGAGCCCTTATAAGAGTTTCGATAATAATTGAATTTTAATACTAAATGCTTAAAAATGATTATAATAGGGGGGTGTTTAGTTTAAAACTTTCTCTGCTTGCAGTCTGTAATTGCCGAGTTATTAAAAAAAAAAAAAAAGTTGTGATTACAAACAAAATATCAGGTTTGAGCTGCCTGCGACTTTTCGTTTCTTGAGATATTTGCTTCACAAAAACACATACACACATACGCACATAAGATCATTCGCTAAAAAAAATTTGTTTTCGTACTCAGGAAACCTTGAAAAAAAATATATATTTATTTCTGTTGAAACCACAATTTCAAAAACTTTAGACGTTCGCAATATTTCCTTTTAACAAATAGAAAATAAATAAAATAATACTTAATTTAAGAAATAATTAACTTAATTAATGAAGAGTAAAGAAATGTCCATTCAAACATGTAATAGGATCCGAAAAGAGGGATCCAAAGCAGAGAAAGAGACATGATCACTCTCTACTTTAGGCCAGACTAGAGTGGGTCTTGCAGCAGAGTTCATACAGCAGTCACAACGCGTCATTAACCTTTCTCTTTACCTCTCGCTATTATTTTATATATTTTAGTGTAAAGTCCAGGCAGTTTGTGCTACTTTTCTATTATACAGTGTTCAGCTTGACTTCTAGTTTATCTACCTATCATATACCCCAACTTTTCTCCTCCTCAAACCTATTATAAACATCATGTAATTATGCAATGTATTTTGGATTACGTATTATAATCTTTCAATTAAGGAATTTAAACTAAGCTGGTTATAGTGAGTAAAGCCTTTTAATTATATGGGGCAAATGGAAACGGCAAAAACGTAGGCGTTGTAAAGCTAAATCACTTAAAGCAATTTTGAAATCATAATTATCATTACGGGGGGGGGGGATTAGTATTGCTGGATAATCAGAATTATAATATGATTACTTCATATCCATATATGGTAAAAAAAATCTGTACTAAATGAATTCATACGACATTCTCTTACTGCAGGCTACATAGTTCTATAATTGACTAATTTTATTCAAACTTATAATTTTGTATAAATATTTCCTTGCCTTCAATTTTATATCAATTGGGAGAATCTAAAATTAAAAATGACTTTCTTGAAAAAAGCACAACCCCTATACATGACCACTTAAATGAATTTCCCCGAAATAATATTTCAAATAAAAGTTATAGCTCCTTATATATGTGCAGCTGATATTTTGCTAAGTTTTAAGAAAATTGTTACAGCCTAAATTGTTGAGAAATTCGCAAAAAAAAAAAAAAAAAAAATGAAAAATCCATTTAATAAGATAGTACTTCCGGTTGAGGAATTTTGACAAATAAGTTATGTCGGATCTCATAGTAATAGACGGAATGTCAATTATGAACTTTCTGTTACTTTTCAATTTTGAACTATGCTGTTCACACACACACAGACCATGTTCTAAAAACCACTTTTTCTCAGAGAATCAGAGAATCTCAAAACATGTATTTCCGGTGAAAACTCGATATCTAAACGATAATTTTAAAAGTATTTACTATTCTCTATAATGGACAATTTCAATTAAACTATTATGCACCGTATAATGGGGTTGATAAAGGAGAAAAATGGCCTGGTTTGAATGAACAAAAAAAATATGGCTAACACTGCATAAAAAAAGTGACACTCACTGCCTGATCTTTACACAAAAAATGGTAGAGTATGATAAAGTGGTAAAGGGTAAGGTAAATGACACGTTGTGACTGACGAGTGAAGTCTGTTGTATATCTATCTCCCGTCGCTGTATTTATGTAGTTTCTCCCACTCTAGTCCGAGAGAGTGGTCCTGTCATTTTTGTCTCTCTTTCTCTGTTACGGATCCTCTCTTTGGATCCTATTACACACTCTCTGAACCTCATAAAATATTTTGGTGTTCTATTATAAATTCCAAGATATTTGTCAACCCGCTTACCTTGCCTCAAAACCTTAGGTTTTGCATTAAATGCAGTTACTCCCATTTGGGCAAGATGCAACTGTCACCAAACCGGGATAGTCGTTCGTTGCTTACACAGAAACAGAAAGAATTCCTTATTATATCTAGGGGGGGGGAAGGATAGGAAACCTAGAAAGCTGCTGTTCTTGCTGGTGGGGGAATACCGCAAAATGAAATAGGATAATACAGAAATAAATCTGACGTTGACTTGTACGGCAGACCCACATTAATTTAATGTAAACATGTCATCTTAATTTTTATTGAAATTCATAATAATTAATTAAATTAAAAATCGAGTTTCAATTTTTGATAAAAATTTAAAATTTGTATTTTATTAATTTTTTTTTTTTTTTAAACAACTTTTACAAAAGATTACTTTCTCCAAAACACTTTGATAAAAGTGAAATCTTAAATTTTATGTTTCTTAAATGTTTATATTACAAAATAATTTAATAATATAAATTTAAAAGAATTTATTTCAAACAATTTTAAACATAAAATAGAAGATAAAATTGAAAAGCAGTCAAAAGGTAATTTTCGATATAATAACACAAAAGGAGAAAATAATTTAAAAAAAAAAAACTGACAGTAATTAATTAGGTAGTTTTCATAAGCAAATGCCGCCAACAAGTACAAATGAAGAAAGACACCGGACAAAAAAATGCGCAAAATATTATATTGGTGGGGTATAATGAAGTCGTCATGCACGCAACAACTAGCCGCCACAAGACATACAGTCATATTATATTGAAGGGGAGGGGGGTGATAAGAAGAGAGTGTGAACAGTGGCGCCAACCTACTTACCAAATATTAAATTCTATTCCCGCGCGCTAAACGATAATACGTATATATTATTTTTTTTAATATAATTAACCTTAAATAAAAAGTTTTGATAGTTATCTATATTAAAAAGGATAGAATTTTTTAATAAACATACGAGTCCATATCTATAAACATATTTACAAGTTAAGAGAATTATTCTTATATTAAATAAATATGGCTATAAGATACGACAAAAATTACGGCTAAATTGTAAAAAAAAAAAAAACCTAATTAAATTTAAATGTTTAGAGAAGAAGAAAATCAAATTATTTCCAACTCGTTAACTGAGAACTTTGTAGAAGAAGAATACAGTAAATACCCCTCCCTTTTCCGGCGGAACGGAGAAACCAACCCTAGGGGTAATAATTGTAGAGTTAGCTGGTTAGGGCTACCCATCCATAAAATTAATAAACAGAGGAGCACCAGCTCAGATATATAAAATAAACAGAGGAGCCAATTAATAAACAGCATTATAGCAGTTTAGGAAAGTGTGATGGATGCAAAAATATATAAATATATTTAATTTAAAAAAAAAAATCAAAATTATGAAAATACGTGACATTCCCGTGCAAAAGGACATTTCAGATAGAAGACTACTATTGTCTTTTAGAGTTCATGAACGTGATAGCATTGGGGAGGATTTGAAATAACAAGTAGAAGACATTCCTTCATAGTCTGTAGTAGACACCGAGGCAGAACACATCAGGACTGTGCCATTTATAAATTAAAACATAAGAGTTTAGCATTTGATCTAGATAAATAATTGATTTATACACAATCGCTGTGATATTATAAAGCTATTTAAATTCGCTTAGAGAATATATTTATTTCAAAAACAGTGGCGATTTCTTCATTATTTTCTAATACTTCACTCTCTTAAACATATATACATACAAGCCCTTTTACTAAACCGCTCAAGCCACTACAAACTACAACAACTCAACACACCCAAATATATTTCAAAAGATTGATATTTTAGCAAGGATATGTGCAAAAATAGTTAGCAATTTTTCCAAATCTGGAACTTGACCTTAAAGATCAGTTTAATTTTTGAATCGTAACTGCACAGCAAATTATTTTGAGTGATTAACTATTTGGGTCTGCAAAGGTTGAAAACATCCCGAACATGGGACACACGCCTGAAAAACAGAGTCGATGAACACAAAATGAAGTAGGCTGAAAAAAGTCACTGACAAGTTTTTATTTCCTAATTTATTTATTGTTATTCGCAACTCTATAATACAATAAGCAAAATAATGTTAAGAATAATCATGACAAATACAAGTCATGACTATTATAATGTTTAAACTATAGTAGCCTGTTCAAGATTCAGCAAGCATCGCGGGGCCAAAGGCGATTTATTTGACGGGATGGCTTCTTGGGTATTTATCTTGTGAATTTTATATATCTGATTTTTACTTTCTCTTACTCCTAGTAAGAGAAAGTATTGTAATCGTGACAAATTTTCGATATTGAGTTTTTACCGGAAATATCCGTTTTGAGGTCCCCTGAGTCCAAAAAAGTGGTTTTTAGCAAATGGTCTGTGTGTGTATGTATGTGAACAGCATAGTTCAAAAACGAAAAACCGTAAAAAGTTGAAACTTGATATTAAGTTTAGGTATCACCATGGGATTTGACGGTGCGTTATCTGTTAAAATTCCTCAACCGGAAGTACCACTTTACTAGTTGCTTTTTTTACGTTTTTGCGATTTTCTTTAAACTTGCTATATCAACTACACATACAAAGAGCTACAACTTTTATTTGAAACATTTCTCCAGAAAAATTCATTTAAGGGCACTTCTGTGGGGAGGGGTGTGGTTAGGTTATCATCTTAACTTCAATTTCAGTTAATTAGACAATTCTGTCATCTAAATAATGTTGATTAGAATTAAATATTTTGTTGAAATTCCGGGTTTGAAAAAATCGGATAACCGGAAGTGCTTTTGTTTGAACACTTTACTAAATTGATTTTTTCACTTTTTCGTGATTTTCTTAAAAATGGCTCGAATGATTTTCTTGAAACTTCGTATATAAACTAAACATGCAAAGATCTACATCTTTTATTTAAAACATTTCTCTGGGTAAATTTATTTAAGGTCACTTTTGGGAAGGGGTGGGGTTACAGCTTCCTCTAAAGTGGTATCATTAGTTGATTATACAATTCTATCATCCAAACAAAATTAATTAGAAATAAATAGATGGAAAAAATTCCAAGTTTTAAGAAAATTAGTAAACCGGAAGTACGCTTTTACTGAACAGTTTTTTCAGTTTTCGACGAATTTCCGTTATATTTGGTACACAAACTATAACCTTTGTCACAATTATAATTTTTGAGAACAGGAGTAAGAGAAAGTTGTGTGAGTGTTTCACCCCAGATTTTTTTTTTTTTTTTAAATAATTGTGTAACACTAGGTTTCGGATATGGAATATAGTTGTAGCTTGAGTGTCAAACAACTACAAATTAGTAAGTCCATATTGGTTCTTAAGATTGTGTTGCACTTGATTACTTACTTCTTTATTGAAAGTTTAGAGGTTCTCCTGATAGTCTAAGAAATAGTCTATGTACAATGTTCAGCTCTTATAGAGGGTTTCACGTCAGACTTACTGACAAAAGTATTTCATAGTTATCACCGATAGTGTGGGTATGTTTTTAGTTATTAACCCATTGACGTTAATGAAGGCTATTGTCGTCATTTGCTCGCTATTTTTTTTGTTTTGTTTTTCTATTTGTTCTATAGCTGTCATAATTTTTTGTTTTTCATTGCGATCGTATCAAATTTACTCAGAACCCCTGAATAGGGTAAAATGTTTTTACCATTTGGTGTTGTCTGTATTTGGTGTGTTAAAACAAAATAACTTGAAAACCTCGAAAAATCGCAGCAAGTTCAAACTTGGTACACCGTTTAGGTAGTATCATCGCATCATCAACATCATCTGACAGGACGGTTTTTGGTTAAATCCATTAATCACGAAAGTGAAACTTCACTGTCAAGCTCTCTCTCTCTCACACACACACACACACAGATAAATACCTGTAACTTTCTTATTTCAAACATTTTCTCGTGAAAATTGATTTCCGAGATATCTCGTTAATACTTTTCCTCTAAAGTACAAGTTTTATACAATATATGTACTTTTATCATCTACTTGATATTAATATAAATTAGAAGCAATGATAGAATTTCAAATTTGAAGAAAACTGGGTTAACCGAAAATACAACTTTACACTTAAACTGCACAAGCTTGGTGGTTCTGAGAAGGCGCTTCACAAAAGTCCGATCAGATATAAAACTTTAACCCCTATCACCGTCTATAATGGCTAACCCAATTAAACATTAAAAATTTGCAATTTAAAAAAAAAAAGAATAATTTATTGTATTTAATTAATTGTATTAATTAAAGTAGAAGAAAGTGGTTGTGAATATTTCACACCAGATATCTCTTACTTTCGTTAATAATTTGGATTTCCCACGGTTGTATCACCACATTACTACTTAAAGGATCCCCCACACCGACGCGAAACATTCGCTGCCGCGGCGACACGGAACCGCAGCGGAACAATAGTCATGGCGGTCTATGCATGTGTTCACACTGGGTGAGGCGGATTCCGCAAATATGGCGGCAGTACAGCGTCGTTCCGCTCCAACGCTGCATGCAGAGTTTTTTCCGCTGCCGCTATTGTTTCGCCGCTTGGAATTGTTAAAAAAATGGTGTTTGCCATTTACGAAGTTCTAATTACGTGTTCTATTACGAAGTTCATTAATTTCATGAATCCATTTCCTTTTTACTTCTGAAACAAAAAAGTGGTATTATTATTGTAAGTGGTCTATATATCCACTTACCTGTTTTTTACACTTTCAGCAAGTGCCAATAATAACAGAGCTTCTTCTTCATCAGAATCAGACGAAGACATTGTAATACGTTAACGATAAATGTTATAAAAAAATAAATTTTGGTAGAATGTCCAAACACTCACAAAGGAAATCCAATATGGAATGATCTAATATTCGCTCCCGCGTCGGTGTGGGCAAACTTGTTTCGCTGCCACGACGCCAGGAAATTTTCCGCCGCGGAAAGTTCGCATCCGCCGCGACAGCGAATGTTTCGCGTTGGTGTGGGGGATCCTTAATTTAAGTGATTTTTTTTAAAGGGTCTAGAATATTTTGGTCCAAAAAAAAAAGAAGTAAAGCTGTGTTATTTGGGGAAATGAGGATCTCACATTGGGAATGAAGAGGCATGTGGTATTCTACGTGAACATGAAAGAATCTTTCAGTAATGTGGGATTTGCAAATCACAGGATCACCAAGACTAGATGATTCTGGTACAAGCAAAACGCATAATATTATAAGTCCATACACTAAAAACATTTTTTCCATTCTCTATGGCTAGGAAACATAAATTTTCCTCAAATATGGTATTTTTGAATGAGGTAAAAGACAATATCAAAAAATATGACTGATGTTCCTTTTATATAAAAAGGTTGTTACCTAAACGACACCATTTACACGGTAACGTATGCCTGAAGACATACATCGTAAAAAGAATATATGCCAAAAAAAGTCAAAATAATTTTCATATCACATAAGTGATACAAAAAAAGAAAAAAATATAATTTTTACGCCATGACTGAGGAGCAAACAAATATAGAAAACCATTATTATAAAATGTTAAATTTAAATGGAAAGTTAAAACAAGAATTATCAAATGAAAGGTGAAGGTGGAATTCAAAAATACATTTTTTTTTTTACAAATGTGTGAGACGTGCTCAGAAATCAAATTAAGAAATACAGAAAAATAAATTAATAAATATTTAATTTATTTTATAAAGAATGGATGGATGGAGAAATGAGCTTTTTTTGGTTCTCTGTTAAAATAATAAAATAACTATTACTTTCTCTTACTAATTAATTAATAAGAGAAAGTATTGCGATCGTGCTAGATTTTCGAAATTGAGCTTCGTTTTTTTCCGTTTTATATCATTAATAAAAACATTTATTCGAATTATAATCTTCAACAACAGCCTTTTCTAGGGATGTCTGTAAAAAAAATTATTACATCATATTTTGGATTTTTTTTTTTTTTGCTAGGAATAAAAATGACAACAATCTCAGACAATAATCGATAATGTACGCTTCAATGTATTTCACCATATTAATGTATTCATTGGTGGACGCGAAACGAGAAAAATCAAAGCGATATATTCTTGCGATAAAATATTGACAAACATGTAAAATACAGGGATCAAGATATTTTCTTCAGCAATAAAAAAAAAAAACTGGTGTGAAACACTCACACAACTTTCTCTCACTCCAGTTCTAAAAATTATAATTGACAAATGTTATAGTTAGTTCAAATTTAATTAAATTCGTCGAAAACTGAAAAACTGTACAGTAAAAGCGCACTTCCGGTTTACTAATTTTCTTGAAAATTGGAATTTTGGCCATCTATTTATTTCTAATTAAGTTTGTTTGGAAGATAAATTGTAGCGCAACTATGATAGCAGTTTAAAGAAAAAAAATACCCCCCCCCCAAAAGTGCCCTTAAATAAATTTTCCCAGAGAAATGTTTTAAATAAAAGTTGTAGATCTTTGTATGTTTAGTGTACATACTTCAAGAAAATTGTCCGAGCCATTTCTGAGAATATCGCGAAAAAGAGAAAAAAAAAACATTTAGTAAAGTGGTAAAGTAAACGCACTTCCGGTTATGCGATTTATTTCAAACTTGGAATTTCAACAATATGTTCAATTCTAATTAACATTATTCTCAGATGAGCAAATTGTTTGATAAACTGAAATAGCACTTTAGATGAAAATCTAACCCCACCCCTTCCCCAGAAGTGCCTTAAATGAATTCTCCCAGAGAAATGTTTCAAATAAAAGTTGTAGCTCTTTGTATGTGTGTTGATATACGAAGTTTGAAGAAAATCGTCGGAGCCATTTTTGAGAGAATTGCAAAAAAGTAAAAAAAACAACTGGTAAAGTGGTACTTCCGGTTGTGGAATTTTGACAGATAACGTAGTGTCAGATCCCATGGTGATACCTGAACGGAATATCAAGCTTCAACTTTCTATGAATTTTCGTTTTTGAGCTATGCTGTTCACATATATATACACACACACACACACACACACAGACCATTGGCTAAAAGCAAACAACCCTGAGGACTCAGAGGACCTCAAAACGTATATTTCCGGTGAAAACTCGAAATCGAAAATTTGACACGATTCCAATACTTCCTCTTTTACTAGGAGTAAGAGAAAGTAAAAATTAAATGCTACTATTTTCAATTATACAATCACTTGATTTAATATCCCATCCCCTCCTCCCAAAATTCTGACTCCCCTCAGTAAAAATTTTTATATCTGATATGAGGAAGATTTTTTTTTTTAAACTATGGCTTTAAGAGAGAACTAACTTTCATCTTTAAACAAAAAGAAAAACCACTTCTGACGCCCACTTAATTTCACCTCATCATATGTAGTAGGCGGGATGTGATAGATGATGTTTAGGAGATCGTGTTAAGATCTAATGGTAAGAGGCACTACTGTCAGAATTTATTATCACAATGAAAATTTATGAATTAGTCATTATTTTAAAAAGCAAAAAAATAGAAGATTCATTTAAAAATGAACAACACCACCACCACAAAGACCAACACTTACTTATTACTGAAAATAATCTGTTGTTTCCAGGGAAAAGTGGGGATAAGTTACGTTAAAAATGCTATCCCCATTTCCATGGAAACCAAAGAATTTTTCTTCAAATCTATGATTTTTTTTATAACACAATTAATTTTCTTTAATATTACACAAATAATCGGGATCCAATAAAAAATTTACATTTATAAAAAAAAAAAAAAAAAATCAAAGAATATACAGACAATTTGCTAAAAATAATTGTTTTGTGCTCATGGGGAACTTGTATTTCCGGTGAAAACACGATATCGAAAATTTAATATCGATTATAATAATATACTTCCTCTTACAACGAGCAAGAGAAAGTGAAAAAAAAAAAAAAGTTGATGAAACCACCAAAAAACAAATCATTCAATAAATTAGAACCACTGAAAGCAGTTTTGCCGGAAACATCCCCTCCTCCACAAGATCGCTATGAAATAAAGGATAATAAAATATTTAATGAAAACTAAAAAAAAATCTGGTTTGAAACACTCATACGCGTTTCTCTTATTGATTTTATTACAATTTTGTTCAAGTTAAAGTAATTATACTTTAATTCAAAATAAAGCGCCAATAAAACGACGACCCACATCATAATAACAATTGAAATTTAATGCCACAAAATTCCGCAAAAATACAAAAAAAAATCTGGTGTAAAACACTCACACAACTTTCTCTTACTCTAGTTC